>JAJOOD010017073.1:0-25114 GCA_029582525.1 Solanum tacnaense | reverse complement strand
AGTGTTTAGATCTTTATTATTCACATTATATTTAAGTATTATTAAAATTAAGGGTTCAAATATAATTTGTTGAGATTTTAATAGTTGTTGCATGGGGTTTTAAATGGGATAATCAAAATGTGTCAAGTTAATATATGAATTAGTCATTAAATCACTTAGATTTTACTTGGGATAAGAAGATCTAATTCAAGATGTGCAACAAAGGATAAACAAATCAATGCCCCTAAGTAATAGTTCACAAATCCAATTTTGCACGATGAACTGAAAATATCCTTACCCTCTCTACCTAGTAAACATCCAAATTATAGGGGCAACTACCATTTACACATCTGCCCCTTTGATCCCCACCACAACTTTGAGAATCAAGAAGTAATGATTTTAGTTCAAAACCCAACATTCATGGCTCAGGTAGTCTCGAATGGTATGAGAATGGCAATGGAGACATACAACAGTCATTTATGAATGTCTTGCATGCTCCACCCACCACTGAACTACTTGTTCCCTATCATGTCATTCTTCCATATACCATCATGAATAAAATATGTCATTTGCAATACAAAATCTATGTGAAGTATTTTGGGATAAACGTGCAACACACGTTTCTAGAACTAGTTTTAGGAGAAGTCATTAAAATAGAAATATGATAGTATAAAGTATAAATATTATTACACCAAAAATAAAAACATGATTTATTATTCCTCCCCTTCTAGATTGTCCTCCCTTGTAATTATGGTGAAGCATTGTGTTTCCACCAGGATATTATTAGTTGTTGTAGGTGTATCCCATTCATGTTTATATCTGCAGAAATAGCAAACTGCCTCCAAAGTCTATTGGCTATAGAGGCTATTAGAAAATTGTGTGACATTATTTCCTCCTCCCTTATTGGACAACACCAACATCTTGACACTGTGAATTTTTCATACCTTTTAGATTATTATCAATAGGTATTCTCCTTTTCTACACCATCTATAAGAAAAAAAATTATTGTTACTTAGGAGCTTATTTGAAGTTTTGATGATTTAACAAACTTTCGGATCAAAATAAGGGACCTGGTCGAGAAAAGATTGTATATGTGAAGAGGATAAAAAATAGCTGTCTAATAGCTGCCACAACTACCAACTCTATTGTGACTGGGGCATGTCTATTCACAGCAGTAGCTCAACCAATGGCTTGGTCCCAAGAGTTTATGTCCATTTTATAATAGTCTCTTCTCCTTAGACAAAACTCATGGTTTGGCAAACAAAGTTTTGAATTCTAAAAATTCGTAAGCTCAGAAAGAAAACACCATCTTCAAGGAAGTACATTGCTTATGCTCAACAAGGGACCTGATGGAGTGCTGAGACGTCTTTGTTGTATTTTGAGTTTTGTGTCTAGTGTCTTTATATTGTAAATGTACTTCTAAGTTATAAAGGATAGTAGATCGGTTGCTTATCTAAGTCTTTAGGTTGAGTCAAATTAACTAGAGTTAGTTAGTCGAATCATCTATGTTTTAGTCATGCCTCTTAACATCAGTGTTTTAATGTTCTCTTGGGTAGAGTAACCTAGGAGTGTCAACTAGAGTTAGGTGATTTGTGGGTGTAATAGATTCGCTGCTTGTTTATGCTCCTATCTTTGATATTTGAGTTGGTGGCTAGAGTTATGCTTATTGGGTTCTTGAAGTCTATATATACTTGAGTTAGTTGGTTTATGGAAAATAGAGTTATTTCTTAGTTCCGTTTATAGTAGAGTTGTTACAGTAGGGGGAAAGGCATTAAGAGATTATTTCCTAGGTTACAAGAAGTTGTAATATGAAGCTTTGCTCTGTTTTGAGTGAAATAGAGTTTGGGTTGAAATCCTGTGAGTACCAATTGTGGTTTTCACCACACTTGAGTAATGGAGTATCCATATAAATTCCTTGTGCCTGATTTACTTTGAGTTATTTATTTTCCCCGCTATTATTCTGTCGAGGGACCTGGTCCAATGATCACTAGTGGATGCATTCATTCTAACAATTTGTAGCAGAGCTCAGGCTCTCTATATGGTTAACACCACGAAAGGGAGATTCTTCTGAAGAATGATAGCTCCACTAAACCTGCAAGAAGGTCAGTCTCCAACGAGGCACCTCCTTTTAATGGTCGTTTTTATAGATGGTGGAATATTCGCATGTATGACTATCTGATAGCTGAGGATAATTAGCTATGGGATGTTGTTTGTGAAGGTCCATGTCTGCCAACTATAGAGGTAAAATATAGGGATGTAATAAGGGTCGTTCCCAAAACTTGACAACAATATAATGAATCCGATAAAAGGAAAGTTGAGAAATATCACAAGGCCAGGAAGCTGTTAATTTGTGGCATTGGAGATAGTGAATATGATCATAATTTGTTATGAATCAGCCAAGGAAATCTGGGATCTTATGAGAATAGTGTATGAGGGAACTCAACAAAGAAAGAAATCGAAGTTAGATCTCCTCTGTACCCAGTTTGAAAGCTTCACCATAAAAGAAGGCGAATTTATTCATGAAATGCGTACTAGATTCTCCACCATTACAAAGGAGCTTCTGTTTCTGGGAGAACCTAGTAGTGTGTGCAAACAGGTCACTAAGATATTAGAGGTTCTTCCCATATCTTTGATTAATGATGTTGATACTGTCTATGAGACAAGGGATCCTAAAGTACTCACGCTAGATGCCTTATTTGAACATCTTTAAGTTCATGAGATACAAATGAGAAATGACGGTCTTATTCACAAAGGTAAGGACAAAAGGTGGGATCTGATTATTGATAGGCAAGAGGAAGTGCATCGGCTGAATTTAAAGAAAGGAGAACTCTACACCTCTAGGAATTTACTCAAGCAACTCCGATGAATCTAAATGGCCTGGAAATGTCTATATGACTAAGGATTTAAAAGAAGATGTCATAAAAAGGGGGGACCTGGTTGCTGATAGGTCAAGTAGAAGAACAGTTACTAATCAGAATGATGAAGAGTCCCCCGCGATATAGGAAGATACCACAAGTGATTCAGATGAGTCTGAATAGCATGAGGTTACCTCCATGTTGGCAGTAAAAGATGAAGAAGAAACCTTCGGTTGGAATGTATGCGTCCACCAGCAGGTGAAACGTTCATATAATAATGCAGTAAAGAAGTAAATCAGTCAATCATTGGGAACAAGGAGTTTTACGTGGAAACCTCCTTGCTCAAGGGAGTAAAACCACAGCTTGTCACACATTATTTTCAACTACTTTCACTAATTACAAGCAAAAGTGAATACAGACTCCAAGTACAACAATGAGACTAAACTCTTAATATCACTCTATGTAATAACCTCTATTGCTTACTGAGCCAAATCAATGCATACATTTAACACTATATTAACTAACTCTTAATTAATATAGACTTCAAATATAGGACACACAATTAACTCAACTGTGTTCTTACAACCAATACACATAAAGTTTTTGAAACGTTTCTTTATGATTGTTAAACGAATCCTACAATATAAGCACAATACAAGCATTCAACAACAACAACCCTTCGAGATTGTTCTTCTTCACTGTATCAAGTCCCTTTCCGCATGTGTTCTTTTGATGCTTGAGTTCTCGAAAATACTCACTTTTATTTTTGAATGAATAGTTGTAGTTGTTTGTTTTTATTGAATATATCAATCACCTACAAGAGTTATTGACCATTGAACAAACAACCTCGTCCATTCCTATTGATGAAGTACACTGACCTTTCCACCAACTATCTAACAAGACATCTTTACAGTTGTACAACACTTTGAACTTGTACAAGAACACTCTGAAAGACACCAGGTCTGCGCATTTGTGAGGATCATCAAAACACCTGTAATACAACATTTTTCCCTTTTTTGATGATGACAAACAAATATCCTCACACTGATTTTATTCATTCAATATTTTAATTAGCATTCATTCCCCTATCACCCATTCCCCTATCACCATGCCTCTTGTTGCTGAAACCATATCAAACATAATGACAAATTCCTTCTTTTGACACTTGAAAAGGTGGACATTAAACATACACAAGTGTTTCTTGATGTGTGGCTAAAAACTCCCATTCTTAGGTTGTGATTTAGCAAATATGTGTTGATATTATTGTTGGGTCTTGTTTGTTGATAGGTTAAATGTAGTTTAATGGTGATTTCACCTAGTGGTTGTGGTTTAATTTAATGAGTTTGTAGTTGCAAATACAAAACTACCCATGTGTTTTCGGCTTGCTCGAGAGAGAGGTCGCGAAACCAAGACAGCTAGACTGGTGGCCTAAGGAATAGGACGACATGAGGTTCATCCCGAGAGGGTGAGCCCTAGTCCCATATCCTAACACTAAGTCGAGAGAGTGACTAGGGTAAGGCATAGGCTGGTCTTCATGCGGCAAGTGGGTGTTCGAAAGGAACCCATTTGAAATGGCGTAAGTTGCTCGGGAGAGAATTTATTCCCATGTATAGCTTAGCCTAGTCAATATTATTATGAAAATTTCCTATCGAAAGCATGTACCCAACGATTTATATCAATATATACTGCGGTCACACCCCAAGAACTTCTCCCCAAACTTGAATTTGCTCTTTATTTTTGTTGATTTAGCTATACTTGTGACAAACCCCCATTGATATTTGACACTTTGGTGTCACCCCCTTTAATTTTCTATGCATTCACTCGTGAAAATCTTTAACTACAATTAGCTTTAGCACATTTGCGCTTAACCACTAATTTTCATGCCCACTCCCTTGGGGCTCGACCCTAACCCTTGGTTGGGTTATTACACTATTGCACGATCGTAGACACTTGCATCGGAAATTGTGTCGTTGATTACGCAAATATCAAAATGGTGTCGCTGCTGGGGAGTGGTGTTACGTGAAAGTTTTTGGTTTAAGTCAAATTCTGCTTTCAATAATCATAGATTTCTAACCTTATTTTTAGTTTTGTTTTTCTTTAAGTTTGTTGGTGCATGTAGGTTCCCTGAGCATGGCTAAGGGAAATGGTGGCAACTCAGCTGGGATGAAGTAAGAAGTCGCGAGAGACTTCACATTACCCGCACTGGTACCTCAACTGCACGAGTTGGCCACCAAAATAACAGAGGTGGAAAACCAGTGGAGGAGTCAAGGGAGGTACATACCTCCTCACGACAAGAAGCAGTCTAGAGGCAGGGAGAACAACTGTGTCGAGGACACACTCTAAATCATTCTCTAAAAGATCACCGATTAAGATCAAATATTGGAAGAGATGAATGAGAGTATTGAAGTGTTGAATCAAATGGTTGGCTCTCATTCTAGATCGATCCAGCTGATCAGGAAACTCCTGAATTATGTGGTGCATCCTCTTCACTCAAACGAACTATTGGAGTTACCTAGTAACACTAGGGCCAACCTAGCCAATGGGGAGTGAGTAAGGACTCGCGTCGAGCCACGACGTTAAATAAGGCGCTTCTTGGGAGGCAACCCAAGGTTTTAATTGCTTAAATTTACTTTAATAAATAATAGTGTGTTAGTGGTGCAGGTTTGAATGAGGAAAGTGGTGAAAAATATAGATTGGCGAGAGAATGTTCAGTCGGCGGACCGCCGAATAGGTTGGCGTGCCTGACCTGACTCGCTGTTTGGCTCAACTCAAGTTTAAATTAGAGCCTGTAAAACTCGGCGACCTTGTAAAGAAGTTCGACGCATCACCAACCAGGTCGGCGATCTCGACTAAGACCGCCATCTTGATACCAACAAATTGACAAATCTTTAACAATCGGCGGGACAAGGGACCACTCGGCAACTTACCGAGTGGATCGGCGATTGCAACTAACGTCGCCGAATGTGCGCGAACTGGATGGGATATAATGGCCCAAAGATTCAAAACTTCAACTTCTTCACTTTCCCTCGCTCACAAATCTCCTAAACTCGCACTAAGGTAGTATCTTCTTCAATTTAGCATTACTCTAGCATTTTAGTTGGGGACTTGTTCTCGGAATTGGAATACTTTGCCGCCTAGCTTTTCAAATCGAATTTAATTAACATTGAAGGTTGGTTTCCTTTTTCTACTTTTACATTTGAAAGTTTTGTACTCACTTACAATGATTGTCTCTTAGTGATGTGTGATGGGCCTCTCTGATAGGATTAGAATCATTACATGCCTATTTCAATTCGAAATTCTTGCCTGTGTTGTCTGATTATTGAATGCTCATAATCTTAGTGCTTTTTAATGAGTTGGGTCATGATTGCATGTTTTTTTAATTGTTTAGGTGAAGTCTGAGTAGCCCATGTTTGTGTTAAAGGTCTAAAATTTGCTCAATGATAGAGAGGGTGACACCGCTCTTAAGAGCAAATATCGTCAAATGGCCAAGTGCGGAAAATCCGGGAGTAATCTGAGTATTCTGGGGTGATGGGTAGTATGGGTCTTGTTCGAATTTCGTTAGTGCATTCTTTGTTTTTTCTTTCAGGGTTTGCAGGATTGAATTCGAGAAGATGGATTGAAAATGGGCACGTTGGACCATTTGGCGAGCTGGTTCGAGCTCGCCGAATCGTTCGGCGGTTCACCCAATCTTTCCATCTCACCCTTAGTATCAGGTCGAATTGGATGAGACTGTAACTTTCAGCGAGAAGCCATGGGTCCCCGAACGCACTCGGCGACTCACCGAAAGTACTCTTGATCGCCCTCCGTATGCTACCCATGAGACCCTATGCACTGTAACTTTCGGCGGACAAACCCTTGCTCGTCGAAAGAAGTCGGCGATTCGCCGAAAGGACTCTCTAATCGCCGACTTGCCTTAATTGTTTAGTCAATCCATCGGTGAGTCCGATTTAGTTCGCCGAATTGGTTCGGCGACTCGCTGACTTGATCGGCGACTCGCTGACTTGATCGGCGAGTCTATCTGTAGAGAAAGCCACTGTACCTGAATTTAAGTTGTTTTCTTAACCTTTCTCTATCTTTTGCAGATATGGTACACACCAATTTAATCGAGCAACCACAGAAAAAGGCTAAAGGCATTACGATCAATGAAGGAGGATCAAACTCTCCAAAGAGAAAAAAGGATGACCTCCAACTGGGAGATAAAGGCAAACGAAAAAAGCACATAGCTAGGAAGGGAACAAATATTGACCAACTTTTTCTGAGCCAGAGGATGAGCAACGTTCGATGAATCGAAGGAATGAACTCAGGGCTAGAACTCAGCCCACATCTATCGGAACCCCTTCAACTGCCACTCCCCCGACTACCGAATCAGTGCCAACTCCAGCACCACCTCCAGTGGCTCCTGTACTCCCTGTAGCTCCACCTCCACCCAGGTTGCTAAACAGATTAAAAGGCGATGGTTTACGAACTATTTTAGTAGAAAAGTTACTATATGTAGAGGGCTTGGAAGGCAAGCACGCTGAGGTGCTTGACACACTCAGATATCATGAATTAGAGCAGTTCACTAGGCCACGGGGCCCCTACATTCCTTCCTGGGTCCAGGAATTGTACTTAGCCTATGGAGAGTTGTTCCAAAAAAATAAAAAGAAGGCTAGTGAGTTCCAACCGGTGAAGTCGGTTATGGTTAGAGCCAATGAGGTGGAGTGTCACAGTGATCATATTAATGTTGTATTAGGTCGAACGCTGCACTCAGTATTCCCCTACCAGGGTTTGCCTATCGTTCCATCCCTGGATGATTTGAAGGGTTGGTTAGCTCCGATGATCTCTAACACCACCCCGAGGTGGATAGAGGCAGGAGCTCTAATTGAGAAGAGGGATATGAACATTGCCTCCTGGTACTGGTTTCGTTTCATCATCAACACTATCATGTCATCCCAAAATGAGTACATCCTACATCATCCTAAGGCAGCTTTCCTTGGTTCTATCATCATTAAGAGGCGGATCGACTTGGGACTGCTGGTTACACAGCAGATGGCTATGAGAGCCAAATAGAAGCAGACGTCTCTACCTTTTCCTATTCTGATCACTAAGTTATGTCGGCATGTCGAAGTACCCCGGGATCCTGCTAGCGATATAGAGGTCACCCCATCTTCTCCCACCAATATCTGGCATATAAAGGCCGAGTTCACATGAGAAGAGGTTGACAGGGGGAGAACAGGTCCAACAGATACTTCTCCAGAGGTCGATATTGACTCATTACCAGCAGAGGCACCATCGTCTACTCCGGCTTCGGAGCCTTCAAGTATACCTGCTCCTTCTTCTCTTTCTTCTCCTTCACAGACTCCAGGTACATCCTCTTCCTCCCAGCCCACTAGGATCACTCATGCCATGATCCTAAAGATGGGGCAACTGGCTTATTAAGCGGATGTGAGGGCGACGCGATTGGAGAGATCCATCCCAGGTATGATTGACAGTGCGATCTTGACTGCTAGAGTCACTGCTTGTGAGAGCAGACAGGGGGAGACACCCAAGGTTTCAGCATTAAAAGCTGAAATAGTAGAGTTGAAGAAGGAAGTAGCCTATTTGAAGGCTACCGACTTCACTACACTGATGCAGGGAACAGATGAAAGGGATGCTCCTGAGACATCAGGGATTCCTCCAGCTACTACCGGAGATGTGCAGAGGGATGATGCAGGACATGCAGAGTTGGAGACAGAGACCGATGAGGAGTAGATAGCATTGCAGGATGAGGTAGTGAGCGAGAGCCAAGAGGACAGCATATTCAGAGACTTGCCAAATCTTGTGGAGATGGTTGTGCGGTCGGCAACTTAGACAGTGCCGGCTGAGATGTCCATAGCTTCTCCTAGCAGATCTGGCATTGTTAGTTCGTCTGAGGCTATTTCGGGTACTAAGACCCGTGACCAGATAAATGCACCAGGCACTGATGCCCATATTCAGACCCCGACAGATAGAGAGACTACATAGACAGGACTTCTTTTTACTTCTCTCTCTATCTTATTTATTTTTACTTTTAGATACTTTTATTTGCATTTGAGGACAAACGTTTTTTAATTGTGGTGGGGTGAGGCCCACACCTTTTGTGATGGTAGTTGTGTTTTCTGTTTATATTTGGGTTGTTCTGTTTAAAATTGTGTTTTATCTGCTTTCTGTGGATGTTTGAGCTTATGGGTCCCTTTTATTTTAAATTACAAAAACGATTTTGACCCTTCCATTTTTTTTTGAATTTTTTGCATATCTTCGCACCCTTTTTATGCTCTTGAATGTGGCTGTTCTTTGCAAAATTTAAGTCTAGGTTCCGATCAATATCAATGACTTGAATAGTGCTCTCAATCGAATGAACATGAATGTCCGGCTACGACAAGTCCAAATGAAGTTGTATAGACAAATATGTGAATCTTGCATCTCGTTGTGATTAGCCATTTATCGAATTGATTCTCTTGTAATGACCGTTGCACACTAGCGAAAGTGTGTGGTCTTGTTTGACTTAAGTGTCGATGCCTTGTGTGATGAGCTTACTTTGAACCTTGCAATAAAAAACTTAGAATTCGCCCTGTTAGTCTGATTGATTTAGTTAAGTGTGCTCTTGAAATGATCTTAGGCAACTTTTGAGAAGTGTGAGCCAAATATGACATATCCCTCTTTTGTGGTCTACCCGTGAGCGTGTGAAACTCTCTTGAACACCCTTTGAGCCTTACCTTTCTTTGGAAGAACCTTGATGAACCCTAGACCTTACTTGACCCACTACCTATAATCTTCTTGATTTGTGGTTTAATGAATAACCAACTTAGGCCAAAAGCCTAAGTTGGGGGTGTGGTGAAAAGGAAAAGGATAAGTCAAGAAGTGCAAGAAAAGTCTCCCTTAACCCATGGTGTTGCGGAAGAATGGAAACCCTCCTTAAAAAAAAGTTGTGGAATAAAAGTACAAAATAATTTGGGTTTCCAAGCAATCCTTGGAGGTGAATAAAAAGATGACTTAGAAGCACTAGAAAAAGTATTGATAAAGGAAAAGAAGGGAATGCCTTGAGAATACCACATCTCATGAGGAAACCATCACTGAGCCTAAATGACCATACATTTGCACTCAACCTCATTACAAGCCTTAAAAATACCTATTAGATCTTGAGTGAGCCGAACCGAAGATCGATTAGAAAATAAGGGCAAACCAATGGGTGAAAACATGCATTGTGTTCCTCTTTTCGAGTGTGAGCGTTGCATCTGATTCCTGATCTTGAATTGATTAACCTCCGTGTGTGAATATGGAATCATTCTTTATGTGAGCGCATTTAGATACTTTTTGTTGAGCTTGAACTTGCACAAGTAGCAAGTATTGCGAGCATGAGAATCGTTGGTAATGGTGTGTCACAACTTGAATCTTTGAGTACACAATTGGTCTTTGCATGAGTAATTTGAGTCTTGTTGTGTATGTTCATGATTTAGTCTTGTGTAGCACTATTTGAGACATCCTATTTGAACTGTTGAACTTGAGTTTTACTTGAGGACAAGCAAAAGTTTAAGTTGGGGGTGTTGATTAGTCCACAAATTGGACTTATTTAGGGCATTATTTTAATAGAAATAGTCTCCTCAAATGCTTATTCAAACTTCAGGTATTTGAAGTTTTAGTGAAAGCATGGACACTTAGGCGCAAAAAGGAACAAAAAGGCTGAAAAGAACGAAGAAGCTAAAGCCTGAGCATCACTAAGCATGCTTGGCGATTCGCCAAAGGGACGCACTCCGCCCTTTGTTCCAGTGCGCGAAGCCCTAATGGAGAAGGATATAAAAGGTGATGAAAGGAGCATTCGACATTCCGCCGATCAGTTCCGCGAGCAGAAGTATACCGCTAAAAGATCCAGAACGCACAGATGCTGAAGGTAAAGCACAAACGGCAATGAACTAGAAGAAAGCCAAATCGCTTAGTCATTCGGAGTTCGCAACTAACCTCGCCGAGTGATCCGCCAACACTATTTTCTGAAGTCTATAAATACTAAAATCTTTATTAATTTTAAGTGTGGAACAGGAAAGAAAAGAAACATATTTGTTAATTTTACCTTAGAAGATTAGTTTTCATAGTTTTTTGGAGACTTGAAGAAAGAAGTCCCTCTTCCCCAAATCGGAAGTGGGTCATCTCCATTATTCTTCCTTTGCTTATATAAAGGTTTAATTTCTTATACCCATTTGATTTTGTTATCATTTTAGGTGTAATTGCTTATTTCTTTATGTCTGGCTAAAAACCTCCATTCTTGGGGTGTGATTTAGCAAATATGTGTTGATATTCTTGTTGAATCTTGTTTACTGATAGGTTCAATGTATTTTAATGGTGATTTCACCTAGTGGTTGTGGTTTAATTTAATAGGTTTGTAGTTGCAAATACAAAACCACCCATGTGTTTTCGGCTTGCTCGAGAGAGAGGTCACGAAACCAAGACAGCTAGACTGATGGCCTAAGGAGTGGGTCGACATGAGGTTCATCCCGAGAGGGTGAGCCCTAGTCCCATATCCTAACACTCAACTTGAGAGAGTGAGTGGGGTAAGGTGTAGGCTGGTCTTCATGCAGCAAGTGGGTGTTCAAAAGGAACCTATTTGAAATGGCATACGTTGCTCGAGAGAGAATTTATTCCCATGTATAGCTTAGCCTAGTCACTATTATCTTGAAAATTTCCTATCGAAAGCATGTACTCAACGATTTATATCAATATATATTGCGGTCACACCCCAAGAACTTCTCCCCATACTTGAATTTTCTCTGTATTTCTGTGGGGCTCGCTAGCTATTATCGTCAATTTGTGAAGAATTTTTCTTCTATTGCCACTCACTTGACCTATTTGAGCAAAACGGAGATACCATTTGAATGGACTAAAAAATGTGAGGAGATCTTTCAAAAGCTCAAGACTCTTTTGACCACCGCACTTATTCTAGCATTACCGGTTAAAGGTAAAGATTGTATTATTTATTTTGATGCTTCACATTCTGGTTTGGGTGATGTGTTGATGCGGGATAATAATGTAATAGCTTATGCCTTGCGTCAATTGAAGGTGCATGAGAGAAATTATCCTACGCATGATTTAGAGTTTGCAGCGGTAGTATTTGCTCTTAAGATCTGGCGACATTACCTCTATGGTGTCAAGTGTCAAGTGTTTACTGATCAGCGTAGTTTGGAGTATGTATTCACTCGAAAGGATCTGAATTTGAGACAACGAAAGTGGATGGAGTTACCTTAGATTATGATGTGACCAATCAATACCATCCGGGCAAGGCTAATGTGGTGGCAGCCTCTTTGAGTCAAAAAGTGGTAAATATGGGTAGTTTAGCTTGCTTAAGTATAACCAAACAACCTTTGGATAAAGAAATTCAGACCTTAGAGTCTAAATTCATGCAATTGGACATCTCAAAAATAGGTGGGGTGTTAGCTAGCATTGAAGTGGGGGCCACATTCATTGATGAGATCAAGCCCAAACAATTTGAAGATGAAAATTTGGAGGAGCTTAGAAAGAAGACTGCGATTGGTAAGACACAAGAGACCACTGTTGATGCAGATGGTGTGCTCAGTTTCAAGGGGAGAATATGTGTTCTTAGAGTAGATGACTTGATTGAGAAATTGTTGGCAGAGTCTCATGGTTCACGATATTCTATTCATTCGGGTGTGACCAAGATGTACAGAGATCTAAATCGAATTTATTGGTGACCGGGCATGAAGAAGGATATAGCGGAGTTCGTTGCTAAGTGTCAAAATTGTCAACAAGTGAAGTATGAACATCAAAGGACTGCAGGTTTGCTCCAAAGAATGCCAATTCCGGAATGGAAGTGGAAAAAATAGCCATGGATTTTGTGGTTGGTCTTCCCAAGAATTTGGGGAAGCTTGATTCTATTTGGGTAGTGGTTGATAGATTGACTAAGTCATCCCATTTTATTCCGGTAAGAATAGATTATAATGTTGAACAGTTGGCTAAAGTTTATGTGAAAGACATAGTGAGGTTGCATAGGGTGCCCCTTTCTATCATCTTAGACCGTGGTACCCAATTCACATCCATGTTTTGGAGGAAATTGGATGTTGAATTGGGCACACAACTCACTTTTAGTACAACCTTTCATCCGTAGACAGACGGAAAATCGAAGAGGACTATTCAAGTATTAGAAGACATGTTGAGGGCATGCGTGATTGATTTTGGAGGGCATTGGGATACGTTCTTACCTTTGTGTGAATTTTCTTATAACAATAGTTATCATTCCAGCATTGATATGGCACCATTTGAGGCATTATATGGGAAGGGATGTAGATCACCTATAAGATGGTTTGAGGCTAGAGATGTGAAACCTTTGAGGGTTGATTTAGTGAAAGATGCTCAAGATAAGGTGAGGAGAATTCAAGCTAAACTTTTAGCAGCCTAGAGTAGACAGAATAAGTATGCAGATCATAAGTTAAGAGACATGGCGTTTCAAACCGGTGAGAATGTTCTTCTTAAGGTATCAACCATGAAAGGGGTGATGAGATTTTGTAAGAAAGGTAAGCTAAGTCCTAGATACATTAGTCCATTTGAGATTCTTGAATGTGTGGACCGGTAATGTATAGATTGGCTTTACCTCCTAATCTATCGGGTGTTCATCCGGTATTTCATTTGTCCATGTTGAAGATATATCATGGTGACAAGGATTATATCATTAAATGGGACTCAATTGTGTTAGAAAAATACCTCCAATATGAGGAGGAACCAATTGCAATTCTTGATCGTGTTGTGCGTAAGTTGAGGACCAAGGAGATTAAGTCCGTGAAAGTTCAATGGAAGCATCGTCCAATTGAGGAAGCTACTTGGGAGACCGACAGGGACATGCGAGAGAAGTATCCCTAATTGTTCGGCAATTCAGGTACTACTTCATTCCTTCCTTAGCCTATTTTTCCTAAGTTTGTCACTCGGGGACAAGTGATGGGTAAATTGGAATATATAATAACGACCGGGTTCCGTCGTTATAGAAAATCCAATAGGATAAAACTTTGGGTCGGAATTTTTTTTCATAGTAACTTGAAATTTCCCAACCTAGTCCAAATTCGGATGAAATCGGAGTCATTAAGGTGTAGGGAAATTTGGTAACAATCGGATGATTTATTTATGATTATGATTACATGGGTGGATAGATAACTCGTAAAGGAATCCGTACGACTTTACAAAATTGAATTTGGGCGAGTAGAACTCACAGAATCGATCTTAGTGTGAACAGTATTTTTTGAGCGTCGTTAGTTAGAGGTGTGTTATCAAATGAGGGTCTTGGATTTATTAAAATAGCTCATTGGTTCGTGCAAGCCACCTTGGCGGGGGTTTTTGCCGCTCTGGCGGGACTGCTACAGCGGGGTGAGGGACGTTGTGGTGGGTTCAACGGGACTTAAAGTCATAAATAAACCCCTAAATGACCTTATTTTGCACTTTTCGATTTTTAGAGCTAAGGAACGAACCCCAGGCGACTCCTAACTATTTTCCACTATTCTTGAGGCTAAAGGTACACTTTTCACTCCCCGAATTCATTTTTCGAGCAGTAGAACGTAATAGAATGGGTAATTAATGATGGGAGAGGGTTTTGATAGATATTTTATGGTGGAAACAGCCCTATTTTGGATACTTGGGTTCATGGGTATGAAATAGGGCTCATAGAATTGTTAGCAATTCGGCTAATTAGTGATTGTTTATTGATACCCGTATTATATTGATTATTTGTAGACCAAATACATGCAGAACGAATCCGGAAAGGGAAGGATCAAGTTTCATAGGGTTTCAAGCTTGTTTCGAGGTAGGTGATGGTTGTGATTCTACGATTGTATGATGTATGTTTGTTCTTGCTTCATTATGATACTGGCATGTATTTGAATGTTGCATTGTTGATCACAGTTGATGTAAATGAGATAGAAGAATGATGAATGCCATGAATCATGACTTAAATGTATGATCTTGAGAATATACTTGTGATTGTGTTGTGTTGAATGGATCGCTTGCCACGTTTTGGTATAACTATGGGATCAGTTGCCACGTTTCGGCATAATTATTTGATCGGGTACCACGTTCCGGTATGCTAACCGTTTGGGTTTGGGTTCCATGAGAGGACCAATGATCTGATATAATTGTGTATCTTGAGAAATGTAAAGTTGTTCGTTGTTAGTAAATGTTGATAATATTGTATATGTTCGATATATGCATGTGATTATATTGTTGTGATGACTTATGTATGTTGCACTTAGTGGGATAGCCGCGTTATCATACCAGTACACTACGGTTGTGTACTGAAACTGCACTTGCTCTTAATTTTGTTGAGTACAGGGCATCTTCAAGCGGCTATTGACAGACCTCACTTAGAAGATCAGTGATCGTTCGAATTCACGGGTGAGCCAATTCTTCTGGGCTGCCATGGCTTCTCTTTCGTCTATGTCCACCATTTTCGGACTTAGACTATGTTCTAGTTAGTTGATTAGTTCATTAGATTGGGGTTGCATCCCTTCTTGTTTAAACTTGTTGAGCTTTAGATGATTTGGTACATTGACTTTCAGGTTCTAGGTCGCATTCTTTAGTTCGTTGTTAGACTTTTGTTGGAGTTTATGGGAACTCCCTATTTTCATTCCTAAGTACTTACCTGTTTTCATATACTTAAATACCCTAGTTTTTAGATTAGTTGCTTCGTTTGGATTATAGTAGTGGTTCTCCTACCGGAGGGTTCGTGTGGGCGTCAATCACGATTGTCTAGGTTGTGACAATGGATTAAGTGTATTGATGTGACACATCACTTTCTGAGGGATAATGTTGAGAAAGGAAATATCAGCATGTAATTCTATAAGACCGAAGATCAAATTGATGTTATCTTCACAAAAGCTCAAACTAGGGACCTGGTCGAGATAAATAAATTGAAGTTGGGGATGCTGAAACATGACTGGATGGATCCTGCCTGAAGCAATAAACCCTCTCATGGCTACGAAAAAAGGAGCAGGTATCCTTGTTTTTCAGTTGTGTATGTTTTGGCAAATTCAGTCTTATACCTTCACACATGGCGAAAGTGTTGAAGGAAAAGAGAGGTCAGGAGATCTAGGCAATTACATTCAAACTATAGAGAGAAACATGGTCCATTCTCGAAGGTTAGCACTCTTAACATTGCATTTTGAATTATGCAGGAAAATTGTTGCAATTGCCACGTATGTGTCATCCATGGATTCAACCATTGTACCATCATTTGAATACCAAATGACACTTCCTTTCATGGACCTGATGCACCCTTTCACTTCCTTTTATACTCCCCATTTCTTTCGATCTCCAAAGAAAATTCAAATTCCATTCCAAAATCATAAATTTTCAAAACCCTCTTTTCTCCTCTATCAATAATACTACAAACTGTATAAACTCTTTGTTCCTGCTGAAGAATTTTCTGATGAAGAAATTCATGAGTTTGAAGAGGGACCAGCTTCAGTGATGAAAAAGAAGAAGGTGGAAAAGATGATGTCCAGGAAGGAAATGGTTGATATTTTGAGAACACAAAGTATTTTGAATGGGAGGGTATCTGGCCTTCAAATGAAAAAAATTAGGGATGAGGAGTTGATTTCACGTATCAGGACACTACTTCCAGTTCAAGTGCCAACGATCGCGTGTAGTAATATAACCCAACTGAATGGGTTGGTATCGATCCCACAGGGAGCAGTTTGTAATTGAAAATCAATAGAAAAGCAAAAATATGTTCAAGTTAATTATAGCTATAGATATTAATGAGTAAAAACATGATAAATCAAAGGGTGACACAAGTATCGATTATCGAAGGGAGTTTTGTAAGCAATTATCAACTAAAGTAGCAAGAATATAAAGATGTGAATTAGGGAGATGGGATTCTTGGGATGTGATAGGAATATGGGTTAAAATAAACAACCGGTTAAATGCTTTTGATAGTAAATCGCTGAACATTTGTAACTAAGCTAGACTTTAATGGGGTAAATTTTCTCTCAAACAATTTACCCCGAATCAAATGGGTTTCTCTCGAACACCGATTTGCAGTAATTAAGCACAGCCTTCGCCTTAGCCCATTCACTCGCTCGAGCTGAATGTGTGGGAGAAGGTCTAGGATTCACTCTCTCGAGCTGAACCCACAACGACCCAATAACCACAGGCTATCGATTTAGTAGTTTTGGTTTTAAAGCCTCTCTCTCGAGCAAGCCAAAAACGTGAAGATGAAATCATATTTGCAAATACAATCCCATTAAGTTCAAACACAACTACTAAACGAAATCACATTTAAACAGAAAATAGACTATCAATGAGAAATACCAATAGTAAATTTAATCCATATTCACATAATCACACCCCAAGAATTGGGGTTTTAGCTAGACATGATAGAGAGATAGAAATCGATACCAAAAAGTTTTTGCATCAAATGGGTACGATAGAAAATATCTTTAAACATGTCAAGGATGATGATTCTTCAAGACCCACTTCCAATTTCTTGGAATTGTAAACATTCAAATCTTCAAAGCTCAAGAACAATGTCTCCAAAAACTCTAAGAACTCAAACTTAAATATTCTAAAAATCAGTAATAATTCGCTACATCTTGATAATAATTCAATACTAAGCTACATATTTAAACGGGTATTTATAGTTTTCAAAAATAATTTGTGTTGTGAAGGACCACTCAGCGCAGTTAGTCGGGATCGCCGATGCACTCGGCGATCCGCCCTTTGGTCTGGTTCATCGCCTTTCAGCTTTTGCCTTCAGCATCTTCGTGTTTTGAATCATTGGGAGATATGGTGTTGCTTCGCGGAACTATTCGGCGACACGCTGACTGCTCTCTTTCATCGCCAACTTGATATTTTCATTTAGGGCTCAGCACACTAGAACATTAGGTGAGATTAAGGCCGTTCGGCGGCTCGTTTAATGCATTAGGAAATCCTCAGGCCTTCATTTCTTCGTTCTTTCAACCGCCTTGTTCCTCTTTTGCTTCATAGCATCTATTCTTTGTCTCTCAATTCAAATGCCTGAAACTTAAAGATTTACATCAACTATTGAGACAAAATATGCATTTGAGGACACTAAATCTATCAAAATAAAGCCCTAAATGAGTCCAAATTGTGGACTCATCAACACCCCCAACTTAAACTTTTGTTTGTCATCAAGTAAAACTCAAGTGCAGTAGTTCCAAAGGGTGCCTCAAACAGTGCTACACAAGACTCAATCATGAATGCACACACAAGACTCAACTTACTCATGCAAGGATCAATTATGTACTCAAAGACTAAAGTTATGACATACCATTATCAAAGAATCTCAAGCTCACTATACTTGCTACAAATGCAAGTTCGAGCTCAACAAAGGTATTCAAATGCTTTCACAGAAAGAATGATTCCATATTCACACACAATGGTTCAATCATTTAAAGCTCTAGAATCAAGATCAACACTCACACTCACAAAGATAAACACAATGCATGATTTCACCCATAAGTTTGCCCTTATTTTCCAATCGACTTTTGCTTCAGCTCATTCAAGATAAAAAAAAAAAAAAGGTCTTTTCAAGGCTTGTAATGGGGCTGAGTGTAATGGTATGATCATTTAGGGTTATAGGCTGAAAATCCTCATGAAATATGATGTGAACAACACCTTATTTCCTTCTCTTTATCAATTTCATTCAAGCTCAAAAGTCACCTCTTATTCATCTTCCATGAGTCATTGGGAACCCCATTTTCTTTGTATTTCCACAACTTTATTTCACAACGTTTTCTTTCTTTTTATTTTTCAATCTTTTCCTTTTTTTTATATGGAGGGGTTCCATTTTTCTCAAAACATGGGCATAAAGAACTCTCTTTGCATTTACTTGATTTGCCTTCTCTTTTCACCACACCCCCAATTTAGGCTTTTCGCCTAAGTTGGCTATTCAAACAAACCACAGATCATGATGATTATGAGTAATGGGTCAATAAAAGGTAGCAATGTTATCAAGTTTCTTCCAAGAAAAGGTTTAGGCTCAAAGTGTGCTCAAAAGAGGTTCACACACTCACAAGGTAAGCCACAAAAGAGGTATAATTTAAAAGTGGTTCACACTATTTAAAGTTCCCTAAGGTCATCTCAACAAATTTTCATCACTTAGTCAGCCGGACCAACGGGGTAAATTCTGGGTGTCATCATGCATGGTTCACGGTAAGCTAATCACACAAGGCATTAACAACAAAGTCAAACAAGAATCCACACTTTCGCTAGAGTGCAGTGTTCATCACAAGAGACTCGATCTGATAATTGGCTAGTCACAACGAGATGCAAAGAGTTCACCTATAGTCTATGCAACTTCAATTGGCCTCTTCGTAGCCGCGCATTCATTTATGTTCGATTATGAGCATTATTTGAGTCATCGATACTCAAATTTGCAAGAGAACAACCACATTCAATACATACAAGAGGTGGCAAAATCTTTTCGAAAGGGTCAAAAATCATTTACAATTAAAAGCAAGGAGCCACAAGTTCAAACCTTCCACAAAAAGCAGTGTATACACGAATTAAAGATTTCAACAAAAATATATAAATAAAACGGAGTCACAAAAAATGGGCTTCACCCCACCACACATAAAAATATTTGTCCTCAAATGCAAATAAAAACATCCACTAGTCGATATAAAGTAAGGTAGAGATGGAGGTAAAGAGAGGGTCATTTCTACACAATCGCTCCATCTGTTGGGGCATCAGTGCCCGATGCATCACTCTGAGTCTGAGCATCAGTGCTCGGGATCACCTCAGGAGGAACGACAGTGCCAGATCCACTAGGGGCTGTCACACGCGACTCCTCCAGAAATACATAGAGAACTGCATAGAATCCCCGGCGCCATGACAGAATATTAGGGTCTCTGATAGTGGTCTTTATGTTATAAGTGGACCTCTTTCCCTTGCCTATCCCACCCGTTGAGAGATGTTTCGTAGCTTTGCCTTTGGGTGTAGCTACATCCTTATTTCTGATAATCTCCTTAGCCTTCTCTTGGATTGGTATTATTCTTTCAGCTTCTTTTGATCTAGTCATGTCTTCAAAACCTCGAGGAGTAGTTAGGAAATATTCAAACGAACATATAGAGAAATAGGCATAGATAGACTCGCCAAAACAGTTGGCGGGTCGCCCAATTGCTTCGGCGAGCTGGGTTAGCCCGCCAAAAGTTATAGTGTAAAAAGGGTTCAAGGGTACACACAAACGCTGAAAGTTACAGACTCCAACAACACATTTAGCATGAAATTAAAGGCGAGGTGGAGACACTAGGCGAACCACCAAGTGGTTTGGCAAGCTGGGCCCAACGTGCCTATTTTCAACCCAACTTCTCAAATTCAACCCTACAACCCCTGAAAACAACATCAAAGCATGCACTAGTAAAATTAAGCTTAGACCCATAACACCCAAGTATAATACCCATAAAGTTTACTTCATTTTAAGCACAAGCCTATGGGATTTCAACAATCAAAACTTTACGGACAAGATTATCAAATTAAATCAGGCATTCAAATATACTAAGTCTATCAGAGATGCCCAGCACAGGACAACACGATAAGATTATTGCAAATGAGTACAATTTTGATAAAATAATCTCGGGGTTCGGAAAACTAACCTTTGATGCCGATTAATGAAGAATGAAATGCTAGGCGGCAAAGTAATCCACAATCCGAGCACCAATCAAGGACTAAAATACTCTAAAGATGCAAGAAATATAGAAACTAGAGTGCGGATGTGAGTTTGGGAAGATAAAAAGTGAGGGAAAGTGAATGAATTTGAAACTTTTAAACCTTTAGCCAGAAAAACCGTCCAGTTCTCGCCCATTTGGCGACATTAGTTGTGCTTCACCGAGCTACTCGGCGACATGCTGAGTAGTCATTCACCTCGCCAAATTTTATAGGACCTTTAGTTATTGCGGGGGTCCAAGTGGCAGTCTCCGTCGGGTTCACCGACATGGTTGGCGATTCGCCAATAATTTCCTAGGCTCGCCGAGTTTTGCAGACTCTAATGTAAAATTTTCTTGAGTCTGTCAGCAGTTTAGATCGGGGTCGCCGACCTCTTCGGTGATTTGCTGAATGGACCTAATGCTCGCCAATCTGCACTTTTCGAACACTTTCCACACTTCCACCTACACAATCAACACACCATTATTTTATCAAAACAAAATAAAGCAATAAGGTGTCTTAGGTTGCCTCCCAAGCAGAGGCTTAGTTAACGTCGCGGCACGATGCAAGTCCACCTTCAAACCTCATTCTTGGGGTTAGCCATAGTATCACTAGGAAAAACCCCTACTGTTTTGGGTTGAGATGAGATGATATATGACCCATTTGGGTCTCCAACTGCTTGATCGACACTGAATGGGAGGTGACGGTCTGGCTAAGGGTCACTACAACAAATGTGATATATAGCTATGAAATTTTTAGCTACGACACGAAATTTGTCACTAATTGTTCACTTTTAGTGACAAAAATTAAATTTTGTGGTTAAATACATGAGGCTTATATTATTAGTGACGAAACACAAAATTTCGTGGCAAAGTTTTGTCCAATTGAGTTTCCCACCAAAAAGTAAATTGGCGCAATTTGTTGAGTACTATTAGCCACGAATTTGAAGTCACCGGCGACACATTATTTTGTCATTAATGATATTCTCAATTACTGACAAATCATTTTTGTCCCTAATTTAGGGAAATTTTTAATACGAAAAGTTTTTGTCACAAAAAATATATTGACACATCAAAGACAAACAACTTTTGTCCTAAAATTAGTTAAATTTTGTATACAAAAAAAAATTGTCGCAAAAAGTACATTGATATATTAGTGACAAATCATTTTTGTCCTAAAACTAGATAAATTTTGGATACAAATTTTTTTCGTCACGAAAATATATATTGATTCATTAGTGACAAATCATTTTTTGTCCTAAAATTAGTTAGATTTTAGATATGAAAAACTTTGTCAGAAAAATATATTGACAATAGGTGACGAACTAGAATTTGTAGTTAATCATAGTAAACTTTAGCCACAAAATTTTATATTCAATTGTGACCGTCATTTTTGTCACTAATAGTTCAAACAATTAGTGACAATCATATTATTGTCTCTATTTAACCTACAATTTAGTTACAAAAATAAATTGTCACAAAAAAATATATGTTCAAATTGCTACAACCTAAATTTCCAAGTGGAATAGTGCAATTATGGACTACGAGAAAAGATTCACAGTTATTAAATTATAACATCATTAATTTTAAACAACCTTTTAACCAACACACAAATATTTTAGAGAAAGATTATATACTAAGCACCACACAAGCATAATATATTTTCTAAAATACTAGACCATATTGCAGTGCAACAAGCGATATAGACTATATCTCATAACAAAAAAAATCAAATGTTAAAACACCATTAAGATAATTTGAATTTTAAGAAAATACAAATAAATCTTTCAAAACTATCAAGTGTCTCAACAAGTTTTCAAATAGTTTGTCATTTACACGTCCAGCAAAAGAACTCAATGAAAAGGTGTATATCAAGATCCGTTGGAACAATTGCAGCTAATAAAAATCATATGCATATTTTTAAGTTGTATTAGAATAAAATAAAAACGAAAACCATTAATTTTTATAATGCACTAAAAGGGTCAGTGAATAGTAATACCCATAACTTATTGTTACGATAGTTTGTAGAACTCCCACAATAAGTATAGCCACAATCAATTTGTGGCATTTAGCAACTATTATAATTAACATGTATACGTCATAAAAAAATAAAAAAATACCTATTAAAAATAAAATTTCACCATATTTTATTAAGTGTATCAAACCAAAGCATTATCTTTAGTCTTACAAACTAAATTCGAACACAATATTCACTCCAACTATTCTAATATTTATTAAACCGCACAATCACATTGTCATAATATCTAATCCAATTATAAAATATTTTAATGATTTCCTTAAGATTACTACACACAAATGATCTTCTTGTGTCCATGGATGATATGCATTCATTAGTTGCGTCACTTGTGTTACAATTCAATTTAGGATCATGACCGATGTTAAATAGTGGGATGCTAAAGGCAAGCCTTAATGAAAATTTACAAAAAATTAGACAAAGTTTCCCCTGTTTTTGGGCCTATAGAAAAATAAAATCCTATCTCAAAAATCAATAACATATCCAACCAATATCGCTAAAAAAAGCCATAACATACATCAACAATATAATAATACTAAATCCATCTCCAAATACGAAAAGAAGTCTAATACTATTTCAAGTTTCCAATAATGAAAAATAACGCATGACACTAGTGAAATGATTAACAAAGCGACTCTAAGAGTTCAAAAGAAAAGGGCGGTAGTAAATAAATAACTTCTTGTCCACACAAAGCAATCCCGTGAACTATAGATTTGTCAACTCGTACACTATAGCTAAAGTCTTGTCGACGTCACCTGTGATATGTGTAACAAAAAAAAGTGGGGAGTAAATCACTAGCTCAATGAGTAATAACATTTAACTACAACATTTCTAATAAACAAAAGTCGAAAACATGTTAATATGATAATTAGAAGATATCATGAAATAAATGCCCTTTTTATAAATGATAACATGAAACGCCCCGAAAATCCAATGACCTAAGCTAGAGCCTTACTTTATGATTAATGACTTAAAAATAGTTAAAATGATGTTTCTAGACCTAAACTAATGTAATTAACTTAGTTTGGAAGAATTAGAGTCTAAATGTCAAGAAACGACCATGACGTCCGGAAACTAGAGAAATTGAACTAGTAGGTGTTCTTAGGCCTTGGGAAGGCTTGGGAGTGTCGTATGATGGTCTTATCTTGTAAAAAGGTTTTAAATAGGTAAAATAATGTTTTTAAAGTCAAAACGTCCGGGTACAACCCCCAAGGACCACCCAAGGGGTCCTTGAGGAGGACCCAAGTGTTTGGCCAAAAGCTGTCAAAAACAGCTTGGCCTACGAAGGCCATTGACGAACCGTCAATTGATCCCCGCCCCGTGGATTGGGTTCGTGGATCAGGCCTGAATCAAGACTTGGTTCCCTACAACATGGAAGCCTCAGTCAAGAACCACGAAGGCAGTCCACGCCACGTGAACCCATCCACGGTCCGTGGATGGGCAAGCGTAGGTGCTGCCAACTTTCCAGCCCTCTAGTTTTAGGTTTGTGTTTTGGAGTTTAGTTGATTGATTGATTAAGGGCTTATGAGGTTGTTTAGTTAGTTAGTTAATGACCCTTTTAAGCTAAAAATACCCTAAACTAAACCATGGAATCGTTCGGAAACTAGACCCCCAAAAGAGTCCCCCAAACAGTTGCAAGAAAACAGCTTTTTGAAGGTGACCTACGGATGGCCATTGACGCCCCGTCAATCATGAACGTCAGTACATACTTAGTTTTTTTAGAGACCTGCAACATTTACACTCCCAGACCCAAACCACGAGACCAAACCACGGACCATTAATCAATTGACAGTCCGTGGATGGCCAACGTAGATGCTGCCAGTTTTCAGCTTTTTAGTTATTAGTTGGGAGTTGACTTTCGAGTTAGTTATTTAACTAGGGGTTAAGGGGGTTGGTTAGTGAGTTAATTACATAACTATAAGACCCCAACCCCATTAACCTAAGTCATTCTAACTCAACACACTAAATCAAATCATAAACTCTCTCAACTCTCTCTGTCAACTCAAGACTCCATTGAAGAAGGTCAAAGCTTCAAGTAGGGATCAAGAACTGATATTTTCTCCATAATACTTTGAAGATTAACAAGGTATGGTTCCTTTTCACTCTTGGGAATCCTTTCCCCAAGAGGTCCTCTCAAATTAAGCTTTCTAAAGTTCCCCAAAAAGCTAGGGTTTTACTCCTACACATGGGTCTCTTTCTAAAACGAATTTTATGAATCAATTGTGACTAATTATGATTAGTTAGGGTTGATTATGTGTATAATGATGACTAATTTTTGTTTTTCACTTGAAATCCCCATAGACCCATATTCCTCCCCCATTTCATAAATCATGGATTTGATGTGGTAGATTGGTTGAAGATGATGATTATATCAATTAATTATAGTGATGTTAGTTATGTTATTACTTCATGAATTACCTTATATTATGTGATGGTTATGCATTGTTGGGTGATTGAAGTATTTAAGTCCCATGAAGGGCAAGAAGGTATGAATGTTGGTTCTTCATGGAACTCATGTATGAAAGATGAATTACTTAGATAGTAATGATGCTATATCTATTGTGTTGTTGTGATGTTGATGACATGGTTTCCTCATCCTT
>JAJOOD010017072.1:0-21514 GCA_029582525.1 Solanum tacnaense | reverse complement strand
ATGCCTTCTTGCGTACAAGCCCCAATAAGCTTTCCATAAGTAAAATCACTATAGGGAATAATTCCTTGTGGATTTCTAAGAGTCTTTTTTACTCTTTCAGCAAATAAAGAAGGTAAGCCATCAATAAATTTGGCTTTCCAAAATTCTAAACCATTTTCGGGAAGTTCCATTACCCGACTTAAATAAGTGTCTTTATACCATCTAAACTCACCTAAATGTCTACATCTAAGACCATTTAGTAGAGATCTAATGGTTTCATATTGATTGGTAAATCTACCACTAAAATGTTCAAGAATAGTCAAAATTAGTGTATACACAACGTCTTCTCTATTTTGAACCAGGGCAAAGCCTAAATTATCAACTCCTTCATTTACTGCCTTAGCATTAATTACTGCTGCTCTCGCATTAGAGGGCATATAATTATCCCACCATCATCTTAGTTGACCGGTAAATCCTGCAATAATCATCTTGCAAATGGTCTTGTCAGTGTTATTATCACTTTTGCAGCTAGTAGCATACATAATCATCCTATGAACCATAATCGTCAACTGCCTATCAGTTAACCCATCGAGATTCCATTCATAAATCTCACATCCACTATAAGAAGTGTTAGTTTGATTCCAATCTCTTTCCTCTATTAAAACATCTTGAGGAGTAGGCCTGGGATAGTAATATGTTTGCATGCTAGGTTTTCTAGCATAAGCAGTATTACCGCTATTCTTCTTTGGATACCCATGAAGTTTATTAACTTCCATTTCCACTTGAGTTTTGAAATCAAAAGTGGCTTCCATCTCATCTGCAAAATCTTCAGCGAGACTTATCAGTTTCGCACTTGCACCAAATTGAGAAAACTTTTTATCAAAAAGATTTTCAAGGTCGTGCAAATGTCTAAGAATAAAATTCTGAATCTCAGGAGGCCTTTTAATAAGAACATCAGGCTGTTTTGACGAAGAAGCCTACTCCGAAACTTGTTTCACAGATTTCAGCTTATTATCAATTTAAACAATCAGATTAGATAGGCTATCTAATTTTTTGTCTAGAGAACAAATATGTTCACCAATAACTTTAACATATAGACCTAAATAATTATTTTGAGAAATAAGACGATTAATTTCATTTATACTAACTGCGGCGATTTCATTATCAATAAATTTATGAAAAGCAGTGAAAGTAATACCAATATTATTTGGTAAAATAAATGGAGCTTGAGGAGGATAAATGGATAGAATAATATTACCTGATTCATCTTTGTACGATCGTTCAAGAATGTTGATGAATAAAGGCAAATAAGTGGTTATAAACCAAGGCACAAAGAACATAATATGATTATGTAATGCACAAGTTTCATAAAACTCTTGAGAAATATTATTTAAATCTTCTTTACTATAAGTGTCAAAAAACCAAGGTTTAAACTGGCTCCATTTTTCATTTAAAAATTCATTTTGAATATATTTTATTGCCAGTGAACCTGTTCTAAAATCAATTTGATGTTCACTCATCATTAAGTATCATTCAGATTAAAATCCTTCTCGAATATAGAAGGAATATCCTTATCAGAAACATCAGATGATTTATCATCCGTTTGAACAATGTTTAACCGAGGATCAATTTTAATTTTTTGTTTTTCTGCAGATATAGCTGTTGATAAAGTATGTAATGAAGCAGCGCGATTTCTAACTGGACCATAACAAGGTTCTATCGGAGAAATATGTTGAATAGCCAGTCTTCTATCAGAAGCAAAATAATGTCTACTATAAGGAACACTTTTTTCATCAAACTGTATACAAATTTTTCCATCGGAATTTTGACTAATATGAGAATATTTAGAATTGGTGAAAGCATCTGTCAGTTGTTCAAGGGTTATAACAGAATCTAGAGTCCAAGTTGTAGGAAAATTAATTTCTTCCGATTTTATAGGTCTTCTAGTAGTGACCTTAGATCTGGCGAAATTAGTTTCTACCAAAATAGTTTGATTAGATGTATCATATAACTTACGTCTAGGATTCAAAGTAGCAAGTAATTTATAATAGATTCTATAAGACAAGCAAATTAATTCAGAACCAGCTGCGTAGTTATAACCATGCATTTTAACATTCAAAGTTAAAACATCTAATATATTAGAATCAGTCAAAGATAACTGCAAATTTGGTTGAGCATTAAAATAGACTGGACCATAGGCCACCGTAGATTCTATCGAACCCATCAAAGATTGTCGAAAATTTAAATTTCTCGCATCTCGTAGAGCAGTTAAGAAAGTCTCAGGTAACCCTTTAAGAGTTAAAGGTTTAAAAGCAATTTGAACCATGCCAATATGCAAAAACTTATATTGAGATTTATATAAATCAATAACTCGCTTATTTAATAAACGAATAGTTTGTTTAGACGAGTTTAACGCCAAAGATTGCTCAGTTGTTTTAATGAACTGTTTATTTGAGATTTTATCAAACCAACCATAATCATAAATAGTTTTTATATTCACTTTCGGAATAGTCCATTTGTTTAACAAATCATGGTTTTGAGGTACATCTACCTCTTCTAACCGAGTGCTTTTAATATCTTTTTGATCCATAAAAGAGAGAATATATCTATGACGATTATTATTATCCAACGATACAGGATCACTGACCTGGTGGTGGTCTCCCCAATCATAGATCAAGCAAGTCAATATCCTTAGAGGTAGTCCAACTACATAATAATCGAAATAAACAAGAAATTATTATTATTATTATTATTATCGAACGATGCAGGATCACTGACCTGGCGGTGGTCCGCCCAATCATAGATTAAGTAAGTCAATATCCTTAGAGGTAGTCCAACTACATAAGAATCTAAATACACAAGAATTTTAATATAGTTTCTCCGACTGCATGGTTTAATTATTTTACCCAAGCAAAGGGCCTGTCAAGAAGCTAATACATTCTTTTATTGAGCCCATGTGTTTGATAGTTCTAACTGGGTATCAGGCGCCCTACTTATCAAACTCTTTTTTGGGCTAAAAACCACGGCTCATCAGATGGAGTCACAAAGACAAAGCCAATAAAAGTAGTACTAGATCCGACTGTACCTCAATCTCAGAATCAAGTCAAGAAGCCATACTAAAATTCTTCTATATTTAAATAATGCTTAGATTCGTTCATGGTCTATATAAGAGAGAAGTTAGTCGCGGCTTAGATTGGAGAATTTAAAAAGTAAAAGACAAGAAGAATGAGAAAAGTAAGTACCTTGTTGTTACCAAACCGCACACTTTATTATTCCGGCCAAAATCTGGCAAGCTTACAAAACTTAATAAGAAAAGTTTACAAGAAAGAGAGAGAGTGCAAAACGGAAGAGAGGGTTTCTAAAACCTGCTCCTTAATTAAAGAAAAAAAAACTTATTTATAGGAAAAGAAAGCATCTTTGTACAGGATAATGGCCCCTATCTGGGTCCTGATAACAGTGTATCTATTGTTGAACTACAGTGTTGCTAAAGTAGTCCGGGTGTTTTACTGTCCCGGAAAAGCTTAACACTGCTACATCTTGTCCTTTAGTTTTGCCAAAAAATATTCGACTTTCTTCAGTGCATCTACTGGACTTTCTTCTTCATATAGTTGAGCTTCGTGCATATCTTCACTTGTTTCACTACGCATTGATGAATCTGATTTTGCGTAATGACTTATATTTAGAAGAATCTTTTTCTTTACTTCTTCTAGATACTTCATAATCATTTTATTTTGTTCTCCTTCATCATGATTAGTAATTTTTCTAGACATATGTTTTACGGAGGTTGAATCATCAGTCATAATTCCTTTATTAGGAATCTATTTATAATCATGTATGGTTTTCGTTATTAGATCAAACAGTTCTTGTCCGTAGATAGACTTTGTTTGAGGATCTTTCTTCATCTACTTGTCCCAAAAAATTATTATAATAAGTTCTGTATAGGCAAGATATTTGTTCCTCAGTGAAATCTACTTCCGGAACCCATTTGTGACTTCATGGAATAGAGAATTCTATAAAAAAAAATATCTGTTCAATTTGTTGAAAATAACAAATATGTTCTTGCTGATATAACTTGTTGAGATCTGGGGAAATGTTGACCCATTCTTTGTATAACTTGAGAAATGGTTCGGGCAATATTTTTATGGTTCAGCAGAGTCTCATAATATTTCCGAGTTTTGTATGATTCACCCGGGAAATAAAGCCCATTAACTAAATACCTCTGGAATATCTTCCAAGGTTCTTCTTTTCTCTGTATGTCAGAGTTTTCTAAGAGAAATATCATTTCTCTTTTCTCTACCTTTTCATATGTATTGATATCATCAACTTCTTCTTTTGCGATTAAAACAAAAGTATCACCTTGCTTTTGAGTTAGAATCTCCTGTAGTTTAGCATATAATGGATCACTTTCTGGAATATCTTCCAGATGTATTGATGACGAAGCTTTTTCTTGTGCTCTAGAGTTTAAGTTATATAAACTTATTCCTCCCTTTTGTATAATTAGAGTACTAGATGATGAAGATCTGTATGACGATCTTGATGAACTTGGGGATGATCTTCCCCTTCCGCGATTATAACTGCCTTTTCCTCTAGCCTTGGTTATCCAAGGAGGATCCATCCTGCAAACATAGCATTTAGTTTTAATCATTCAAGAAGTTAAATTTTTAATCATTCAAGAGGTTATAAACTTCATAACAATAAAATCTTTCATAAAGCTCTTTTCAATCATGTAATCATCGACAATATCCATCACCATTCCGTCTATAATTCTCCATAATATATCTTCCTGTAAATCTCTATTAAGAGGAACTGACTTCAAAATTGTAACCAAATATTTTACTTGCCACCTAGCAAATATTAACTTAGACGCATCATGTTTAAAATCTTTATCAAGCATATACTTGACTGACTGAGCATCAGTTTTTATCAAGAATTTTTTATTATATAAATCATCTTGAAATTTTAATATACACTTAACGATAGTTAACATTTCATGAGCTACCGTCGCATATTTTTTGTGAAGATTGCTCCATTTTCCTGAATGAAATCGAATAAGATATTCATTTTTATCATGCAGATTAATTTGTTTCAATATACCTCCATACCCAATATTAAACGCATCCGTCTCTACAATCTTTGGCCAAGCAGGATTAGCAAGGGTTGAACAAGGTAAAGATTTAACTCTTTCTTTAATAGTCTTTACAAGATCTGTAAGACTATTAGTCCACGGCTTCTTATGATCCTTTTTTAGCCTGTCTTATAATAGAGCTAAATCTCGAGACAAATTCTCGTAGAAGGGGGAAATGTAGTTTAAACTTCCCAGAAACCGCTGCAATTGCGTCCTATCTGTAATAATATCAGGGAATTTCGTTGCGAATTCAATAGATCACTGAATAGGAGTCATTTTTCCTTGACTAATCAAATGACCCAAGAATCTAACTTCTGTTTGAAAAAGACTCATTTTAGGTTTAGATATGAACAAACCATTTTGAATAACTATTTTCTTAAAAATGTCTAAATGCTTAATATGCATTTCAAGAGTCTTTGAGTATACCAAAATATCATCAATATAAACTATGATGAAATCCAAATAAGGATTGAAAATATCATTCATTATCTTTTTAAATTTTGAGGGAGCATTTTTTAACCCAAAAGGCATTACATTCCATTCGTATTGTCCAAACGGAACATTAAATGCCGTTCTATATGAATGGTCTCTAAATATTTGGATCTGCCAATATCCAGATTTTGAATCAAATTTTGAAAAGATATTAGCATCATATAACCTTGTTAATAGATCCCTTTTGTTTGGAATAGGATACCTAATCCATTTTAAATATTTATTTAAAGGTTTACAATTTATAACTAGCCTAGGAACACCACGTTCTTTTTCTTCTGCGTTATTAACATAAAATGCTGTACATGACCATGGCGACTTGGAATGTTTTATCAAACCTTTTTGCAATAAATTATCAATTTCCTTTTTGCAGAAGTCGACCAATTTGGTATTCATCTGGCAAGGACGGGATTTGGTAGGAATATTTTCCTCAGATAAATCATTTTCATATGGAAGAGTTACAATATGCTTTTTTCGATTCCAAAAAGCACTAGGATGATCAACACAAATATCAATGGCCATTTGTTTAGAAATGAGCTTAATTTTTTCCTGTACTTTAGTAGATTTTAAAGTATCGAATATATTTATACTAAATATCTCAAGTTGTAAATATTCCACATGCTTTTGCTTCATTTCAATTAAAGCATTAATATCTCGAGAAATAGGCTTAGTGATAAAAGTATAACTGATATCTTGTTTTTTATAAGTAGCAGAAAATCTTTTAGCATTTATATTGGTAAAAGGATAAATTGCATTTATAAACGGAGTTCCTAGAATAATAGGAGGGTATAACTGATTTTTTACCAAGAAAATGAAGTGGGGAATACAAACTTTATTCTGGCAAATACGAGTATTAGATAATTTATACTTTATATCTAAACCTGACCAGATGCAGATTTTACCATATGAGTTGTTTTCTCAAAATATTTAGTTGGTACTAGACCTTCTTGAATGCAACTCACATCAGCTCCACTATCAATCATATCAATGTTAGTTATAGAAAAAGTATTATCAATTAATATAGTACATTTAACATTCCATTTATGAGCTATAACAATTTGCATCATTCCTAAAACATATTTTGTATCGGATCAATATTCAAAGTGTTGGCAAGAGTATTTTCTTCAGCAGTAGATTCATCAACCTTATTTTTACCTTTGCTATTAGCAGATTCAATTTGAGTAAGACGGTGATCGCAGATAATATGATTTTGTTTAAGAAATTTCATTTCTTCCTTTAAATGTTCAATTACTCCTTTTAAATCATCAAAAGAGGTATCACGAATAACCATGGTTTGTTTAGAAGAGAGTCTATTATGCACTTCAGACAAGGAGTAAGGAGCAGAATAATTAAACTCATCTTTAACCTTTTTATCATTAGGAATACTAGTTGAAGAGCTAGTTTTACCAGCAGCCAATTGAATCATCTTTTCACGAAGAGTATTATCGGTAACTTATTTTAGAAGTTCTATCACATTGTTTGCAGTGATAGTGAACATATTCATGTCTTCGAACTGAGATTGCAGCTTGTAGAATTCATCATGTTTGCAGTGACAAATATCACCATGACATTTGCAAGCATCATTCGAATCTTGATGAACCTTAGAAGACTCAGGTTGCTCATCCTCTGTTGCATAACTTGCTTCAGAATCATCATAATCTGATTTATAACCAGAAGTATATAGAAAACTATAAATCTTCTCTTGAATATCATCATCAAGATCTAGAGTCTTAAGCTTTTCCAACTTACAATTTGGGGCTATATGCCCAAATTTTCCACATTTATAACACTTAATCTTATCAAGATCTTGCCTTGACCTATTCTTGGTAAATCTATGAGATTTACGATTAGCCCTACGCTCATCTCTTTCTTCTCTTGTCCTTCTCCTAGATCTTCTTTTCTAATGATGAGATCTATGAGATTCTGATTTAGAAGTTTCTCGGTTGGTACCTTTAGAAGCATCTGGTAAACCAAACTGAGTACAAAAATCTCCCAATTGAGACTTTTCTCTAAGCTTATCCATCTTAAGTTGTCTTGAGAGTTTTAACTCATTGCACAAATTTATACCTTCTTGCGTACAAGCCCCAATAAGATTTCCATAGGTAAAATTACTATAGGAAATAATTCCTTGCGGATCTCTAAGAGTCTTTTTCACTCTTTCTGCAAATAAAGAAGGTAAACCATCAATAAATTTGGCTTTCTAGAATTCTAAGCCATTTTCGGGAAGTTCCATTACCCGACTTAAATAAGTGTCTTTATACCATCTAAACTCACCTAAATGTCTACATCTAAGACCATTTAGTAGAGATCTAATGGTTTCATATTGATTGGTAAATCTACCACTAAAATGTTCTAGGATGGTAAAGACTAAAGTATAAACAACGTCTTCTCTATTTTTGACTAAAGCAAATCCTAGGTTATCAACTCCTTCGGCTGTAGCCTTAGCATTTATGACTGCTGCCTTTGCATCAATGGTCATATAATTATCCCACCAACCTCTTAATTGACCCATAAAACCTGCAATAATCATCTTGCAAATAGTCATGTCAGTGTTATATTAACACTCTTGCAGATGGTAGCATACATAAGCATCCTAAGAACCAAAATAGTTAACTGTCTATCAGTCAAACCATCGAGATTCCATTCATAAATCTCGCTTCCACTATAAGAGGTGTTAGTTTGATTCCAATCTCTTTCCTTTATTAAGACATCTTGAGGAGTTGGTCTAGGATAATAGGAAGTTTGCATACTTGGTTTTCTAGCATACGTATTACCACTATTCTTCTTTGGATAACCATGAAGTTTATTAACTTCCATTTCCACTTGTGTCTTGAAATCGAAAGTGGCTTCCATTTCATCTGCAAAATCTTCAGTGAGGCTTATCGGTTTCGCATTTGCACCAAATTTTGAATTTTTTTTTATCTAAAAGGCTTTCAAGATCATGAAGAGGTCTAAGAATAAAATCCTGAATCTCAGGAGGTCTTTGAATATGGACATCAGGTTGTTTGGATGTAGAAGCCTGTTCAGAGACTTGTTTCGCTGATTTCAACTTGTCATCAATTTGAATAATCAGATTAGTTAGATTATCTAACTTCTTATCTAGAGAACAAATATGTTCACCAATGACTTTAACATACAAACCTAAATAATTATTTTGAGAAATAAGTCGATTAATCTCATTAATACTTACTGCGGCCACCTCATTATCAATAAATTTATGAAAAGCAGTGAAAGTAATACCAGTATTATTTGGTAAAATAAACGGAGCTTGAGGAGGATATACGGATTCAATAATATTACCTGATTTATCTTTGTAAGATCGTTCAAGAACGTTGATGAATAAAGACAAATAAGTGGTTATAAACCAAGGCACAAAGAACATAATATGATTATGTAATGCACAAGTTTCATAAAATTCTTGAGAAATATTATTTAAATCTTCTCCACTATAAGTGTCAAAAAACCAAGTTTTAAACCGGTTCCATTTTTCATTTAAAAATTTGTTTTGAATATTTTTTCTTGCCAGTGAACCTGGACTAAAATCAATTTGATGTTCCCTCATCATTAAGCATCATTAAGATTAAAATCCATCTCGGATACAGAAGGAATATCCTCATCAGACACATCAGATGATTTATCATTTGTTTGAACAATGTTTAACCGAGGATCAATTTTAATTTTTTGTTTTTCTGCAGATATAACTGTTGATAAAGTATGCAATGAAGCAGTGCGATTTCTAGCTGGACCATAACAAGGTTCTATCGGAGAAATATGTTGAATATCCAGTCTTCTATCAGAAGCAAAAAAATGTCTATTAAAAGGAACATTTTTTTCATCAAACTGCATACAAATTTTTAAATCGGAATTTTGACTAATATGAGAATATTTAGAATTGGTGACAATATCTGTTAGTTGTTCAGGGGGTATAACAGAATCTAGAGTCCAAGTTGTAGGAGAATTAATTTCTTCCGATTTTATAGGTCTTCTAGTAGTGACCTTAGATCTGGCGAAATTAGTTTCTACCAAAATAGTTTGATCAGATGTATCATATAACTTACATCTAGGATTCAAAGTAGCAAGTAATTTAAAATAGATTCTATAAGACAAGCAGATTAATTCAGAACCAACTGCATAGTTATAACCATGCGTCTTAACATTCAAAGTTAAAGCATCTAAGATATTAGAATCAGTCAAAGATAACTGCAAATTTGGCTGAGCATTAAAAGAAACTGGGCCATAGGCCATTGTAGATTCTATAGAACCCATCAAAGACTGTAGAAAATTAAGATTTCTAGCATCACGAAGAGCAGCTAAGAAAGTCTCTGGTAACCCTTCAAGAGTCAAAGGCTGGAAAGCAATTTGAACCATGCCAATATGCAAGAATTTATATTGAGATTTATATAATTCAATATCACGCTTATTAAATAAATGAATAGTTTGTTCTGACTAGTTTAACGCCAAAGATTGCTCAGTTGTTTTAATCAACTGTTTATTTGAGATTTTATCAAACCAATCATAATCATAAATAGTTTTTATATTCACTTTCGTAATAGTCCATTTGTTTAATAAATCAAGGTTTTGAGGTATATCTACCTCTTCTAACCGAGTACATTTAATATCTTCTTGATCCATAAAAGAGAGAATATATCTATGCCGAAATTCTTCACATCAATTACATATATACCATGAAAGTTACTAGGCTCTGATACCAACGATACAAGATCACTGACCTGGCGGTGGTCCGCCCAGTCATAGATCAAGTAAGTCAATATCCTTAGAGGTAGTCCAACTACATAAGAATCGAAATACACAAGAATTTTAATATAGTTTCTCCGACTGCATGAATTAATTATTTTACCCAAGCAAAGGGCCTGTCAAGATTATTATTATTATTATTATTATTACTATTACTATTACTATTATTACTATTATTATTATTATTATTACTATTATTATTATTATTATTATTACTATTATTATTATTATTATTATTATTATTATTAACTAATTAACAATATTTTGATATGTGCTAAAAATATATAATTTGAGTTATACTAACTTTTTAATATCTTATTACTATTCTTCAATGGGGTATGTTTTAATAATGTAATTAAAATGAATTTATCATTGAAAATATTTTTTTTAGGAAGTTAAAAGTATATTTGAGGCTATGACTATATTAGGAAGGATTTACCAAAAGAACTATTTATGGTTGGTACTTCCCATAAAAAGAAAAAGAAAAAGAAAGTATTTTAAAATAGCTCGATCATAATGAATGCATTCTTCTAGAATATATGTTACTATAATTTTTAATCAATTTGATCGTATCTAGGGTTGTCATAAGAGCAATAAAAAACTTAATGTAACATCTCGCAAATTGAAAGATATAGAAAGAGCTAGAATTAGAAAGAGTGACTTTTGGAAATAATAAAAATCTGGAAAATTGGTCAAGTTAAGTTTGAGTTTTTGGTCAACTTCAAACGACCATAACTCCTAGCTCAGGATGAGTTAGGTGTGTTTCCAGATATCGTAGGAAAGATCCTGGAATAATCTTTCCAACGCCGTCGAGTTTGCGCGAATCCGAGTTTGTATGTATGAGTCATTCCTATTGGAAGTTGGCTGTTCAAATAAGGAAATGTCCAATCCGGATTTTAAAGGGACATTATGGTCTTTTCCTTACCCGATTATTTTATTTCATTTTTGGGTAATTGATTGGGGTCTAAACTGAACTTGGTCAGTTTACGCTTTGGAGAAATTGAGTTAGGGTAAGCAAGGATTTCGTCAAGGGGTGATCCCTACGAGGTATGTGAGTTCACACAAAGTTGGGTTCGTTCACCCACGCACCAAACATATTTTATTTTGTGTAATTTCGTCCTAAAAAGATTGAGAATTTGATGTTCTTGAGTTATATTCTTGAATTGCTTTCGTTCTTGAATTTGGGATGAGATTGAGGAGTTCTTGAGAGTTTAAGATTGATTATTAGAGTTGCTTTGAGTTAGATTCTTATGTATATCTTGCGGGTACTTGAATCTAAAGAGATATGGAGAAAAAGAATCGAAATTAGGCGAATTGGGGATAGAAAACGAAGAAAGAACAAGTCGGGCAAATTTGGGTACCAGGTCCGCGTCGCGGACCTGTTCCTCAGATTTGAAAATTTCCCCTCACGTCGCAGAGCGGTCACGGACCGTTCTGCCTAAAAATTTATTTCGCGACCAAAAAATAAAATACATCTTCGCGTCGCGGACCAACTTTCAGACAGTGAATTCTTGATATTTTCTCATGTTTAGCTATCTAAAATCAATCCTAAACATCATGAGATCTTTCCTATCACAAATCATAATCCTTGAATACATAATTCAATTCAAGAAAAGTTAAGAGTCAAGTCAAGAGAAGTTCATAGAGTCTTCCAAAAGTTTTTTGCAAATGATCTAACTTTGTTTTAAGACTTGAGTTTTGAGTTTAGTAAAGAGTAAAGTTGAAGTTCATTTATTCAAAAGTATATGAGGACTATGTATTCCCAAAGAGTTTACAATGTTTTCACGTTTAAACAAGTAAGGAAACTTTGATTTCCAAAGAGCCTTTGAGCTAGTTTTCAGAAAAGAGTAAATGTTTTCACAATTAAGCAAGAAAGGAAACTTTGATTTTCAAAGAGCTTTTGAGCTAGTTTTCATAAAAGAGTAAAATGCTTTCACAATTAAGCAAGAAGGGAAACTGAGATTTCCAAGATAGCCTTTGAGCTAAGTTTTGAGCAATTATCTCAAACCACAGAAAGAAGTTATGTTTTTAAAACATAAAGATCTTGTATATTTTGAGAGTAGTATTGAGCACCGATATGGGGGAGAGTTTCCATAAGTCTTCCTAGATGATCTTCTTAAAGTCCTTCCTGAGAGAGAGATAGACTTCGGTATAGATATTCTTCCAGATACTCGTTCTATCTCTATTCCGCCATATAGAATGGCACCATCAGATTTGAAAGAGCTTAAAGAATAGTTGAAAGATCTCCTTGATAAGGGCTTTATTCGACCAAGTGTTTCACCTTGGAGCGCTTCGGTCTTATTTGTGAGAAAAAAGATGGTTCTCTTAGGATGTGTATATATTAGCATCAGTTAGACAAGGTTACTATCAAGAACAATTATCCTCTTCCGAGAATTGATGATCTTTTCGATCAACTTCAGGATGCTTCTTGTTTTTCTAAGATAGACCTCTGATCTGGCTACCATCAGTTGAAATTAAGGGAATGTGATATTCCCAGGACAACATTCAGGACCCGTTATGCTCACTATGAGTTTCTGGTCATTTGTTTGGTTTGACCAATGCACCTGCAACGTTCATAGACCTTATGCATAGAGTTTTCTAACCTTATTTAGATATGTTTGTTATCATCTTCATTGATGACATACTAATATAATGAAGGAATGAAGAAGACCATGCTATCCATCTCAAAATAGTTCTTTCAGACTTTGAAAGATAAGGAGTTATATGCTAAGTTCTCTAAATGTGAGTTTTGACTTGAGTCTGTGGCGTTCTTGGGACACATAGTTCCGGTGATGGAATTGGACTTGATACCCAAAAGATAAAGGCAGTGCAGAATTGGCCTAGACCCACATCTCCAACTGATATTAGGAGTTTCTTGGGTTTGGATAGATATTTTAGAAGGTTCGTAGAGGGGTTCTCGTCTATTTCGTCCCCTTTGACCAAGTTGACTTAGAAATAGTTAAGTTTTAATGGCTGAAGCTTGTGAGAAAAGCTTTCAGGAATTGAAGAAGAGGTTGACTACTGCCACAGTGTTGAACTTACCAGAAGGGACACAAGGCTTTGTGGTGTATTTCGATGCATCTAGAGTAGGTTTGGTTTGTGTGTTAATGCAGAATGGCAAAGTTATAACTTATGCCTCTAGAAAGTTGAAAGTTCACGAGAAGAATTACCCAACCCATGACATAGAGTTGGCTGCCGTAGTATTTGCTTTGAAAATAAGGCGTCATTATCTTTATGGTGTTCATGCGGATGTGTTCACCGATCACAAGAGTCTTCAGTATGTGTTTAGTTAGAAAGAGCTTAATCTCAGACAGAGGAGGTGGTTAGAGTTACTCAAGGATTATGACATGAGTATTCTTTATCACCCAGGTAAGACTAATGTTGTTGCTGATGCCTTGAGTAGGTTGTCTATGGATAGTACCACCCATTTTGAGGAAGGTAAGAAAAAGTTAGCAAAAGAGGTCCATAGACTTGCACAACTAGTAGTTCGACTAATGGATTCCATAGAAAGGGGAGTAGTGGTAATGAATGGGGTTGAATCATCATTAGTCTCAGAAGTAAAATATAAGCAAGACCAAGATCCTATTTTTCTTAAATTAAAGGCAAATGTTCATAAGCAAAAAGTAATGGATTTTGAACAAGGGGAGATGGTGTTTTGAGGTATCATGGTGGATTGTGTGATTGATTTCAAGGGTATTTGGGATGAACACTTATCTCTCATTGAGTTTGCTTACAACAATAGTTACCATTCTAGCATCTAGATGGCTCATTACGAAGCTTTTTATGGGAAAAGATGCGGATCTCCTATTGGATGGTTTGAAGTTGGTGAAGCTAGGTTAATAGGACCAAACTTAGTTCGTCAAGCTATGGAGAAAGTGAAAGTTATTCAAGAGAGATTGAAAACAGTCTAGAGTCGTCAGAAATCCTACACTGATTTTAGGAGAAGGGAGTTAGAGTTTGAAGTAGATGATTGGGTATACTTGAAAGTTGCACCCATAAAAAGTGTTATGAGATTCGGTAAGAAGGGGAAGCTTAGACCCCGATATATTGGCCTTACAAAATATCAAAGAGGATTGGCAATGTAGCTTATGAGTTAGAGCTACCACAAGAATTTGCAGTAGTCCATCTAGTGTTCCACATTTCCAAGTTGAAAAAGTGTATGGGCGATCCTTCATTGATCATACCAACTGAAGATATTAGAAGCAAGGGTAGATTATCTTATGAGGAGATTCCACTTCAGATTCTAGATCGCCAAGTTCTCAAGTTGAGAACAAAAGAGGTAGCATCAGTCAAAGTTCTTTGGAGGAACCAGTTTGTTGAGGAAGCTACTTGGAAGCTGAGGAAGATATGAAGAAGAGATATCCACATCTCTTCGAATCCGGAGAAGTTCCAAATTAAGGTACTAATCCTTTTCTTGGTATTTATTTATAATTTGGCATGTTCTATTTGCATTGCTTGTAGGGTGTTTGAGTTGGGTGTTAGATGTTACACCCTTAGCCTAGTAAGAGTAATCTCATTCGAGGACGAATGTTCCCAAAGGGGAGATATTGTAGCATCTCACAAATTGAAAGAATTAGAAAGAGTGATTTTTGGAAATAATAAAAATCTGGAAAATTGGTTACGTTAAGTTAAGTTTGAGTTTTAAGTCAACTTCAAACGACCATAACTCGTAGCTCAGGATGATTTAAGTGTGTTTCCAGATATCATAGGAAAGATCTTGCAATAATCTTTCCAACGCAGCAAAGTTTGCGCGATTTCGAGTTCATATGAGTGAGTTATCCCCATTGGAAGTTGGCTGTCCAAATAAGGAAATGTCCAATCCAGATTTTAAAGGGGCATTATGGTGTTTTCCTTACCTGATTATTTTATTTCGTTTTTGGGTAATTAATTGGGGTCAAAACTGAAGTTTGTCAGTTTATGCTGTTGGGAAATTGAGTTAGGATTTTAGATAAGAGAAAAGAAGAGGAGAAAAGAGAAGGAGAAGCAAGGAAATCGTCAAGTTCTTGAAGCTAAGATCGTGGATTTTGTCAAGGGTGATCCCTACGAGGTATGTGAGTTAACACAACATTGGGTTTGTTCACCCACGCGCCAAACATGTTTTATTTAGTGTGATTTCGTTCTAAAAAGATTGAGAATTTGATGTTATTGAGTTATATTTTTGAATTGCTTTCGTTCTTGAATTTGGGATGAGATTGAGGAGTTCTTGAGAGTTTAAGATTGATTATTAGAGTTGCTTTGAGTTAGATTCTTGTGTATATGTTGTGGGTACCTGAATCTAAAGAGATATGGAGAAAAAGAATCGAAATTAGGTGAATTGGTTATAGAAAACGAAGTAGGAACAAGTCTGGCAAATATGGGTAATGTTTCTCTAATTTGAAAATTTCCCCTCAAGTCACGGAGCGGTCACGAAGCATTATGCCTAAAATTTATTTCGCGACTATAGAATTAAATACATCTCAGCGTCACGGACCAACTTTTAGACAGTGAATTCTTGATATATTCTCATGTTTAGCTATCTAAAATCATTCCTAAATATCATGAGATCTTTCCTATCACAAATCACAATCCTTGAATCCATAATTCAATTCAAGGAAAGTTAACAGTCAAGTCAAGATATGTTAAGAATCAAGTCAAGAGAAGTTCATAGAGTCTTCCAAAAGTCCTTTGAAAATGATTTAACTTTGTTTTAAGACTTGAGTTTTGAGTTTAGTAAAGAGTAAAGTTGAAGTTCATTTCTTCAAAAGTATATGGGGACTATGTATTCCCAAAGATTTTAAAATGTTTTCACATTTAGACAAGTAAGGAAACTTTGAATTCCAAAGAGCCTTTGAGCTAGTTTTCAGAAAAGAGTAAATGCTTTCACAATTAAGCAAGAAAGGAAACTTTGATTTCCAAAGAGCCTTTGAGCTAGTTTGCAGAAAAGAGTAAAATGCTTTCAAAATTAAGCAAGAAGGGAAACTGAGATTTCCAAGATAGCTTTTGAGCTAAGTTTTGAGCAATTATCTCAAACCACAGAAAGAAGTTATGTTTTTAAAACACAAAGATCTAGTATATTTTGGTAGTAGTGTTTTGCATCGATATGGGCAAGAGTTCAGAGAACTCCGAGCCGCCATAAACTATGTAGCCATCATGGGTAGAAAAGGGTTAAACTTTTTAGGTGATTTCTTTAGTGCTTTTTAGCATAGACTAGTGGATCTACTTAGTAGTTCAAGTTCTATACTCCAGGCAAGGTATAGGATGACCCTGGCTGCGTGAGGCAAAACGCTGTATCATCACGATAGCTCTTAAGTAATGATTGTCGGTTATTGAAACTCCCACAACATTACTTTGTATTTTTATATACAACAGAAATATTTGTATTTTCATATACAAACAAAGTTCATAGTGTATCTTTGCATACATACAAAGTTATTATTGTATTTCTAAATACACATAGTTGAAAACCATGTTTTACAGCTTTTCTTTATACTGCATTTATAAACATTGCTCTATATTGTAATCAGTTGAGTTGAGTTGAGCCAGGTAAGTTCTTCAGTTCCTTTCAAGCTTATGTCTTGTTTTAAAATTCCCCACGCATACTTGTACATTCAATGTACTGATGCCTTTTGGCCTGCATCTTCATATGATGCAGACACAGGTAATCAGGTTCAACATCCAGTGCATCGTTGATCCAGTTGAGCACTTAGAGTCAGTTGGTGAGCCTTCTTGCTTTTCGGAGGATCCCTTTGGTCATGTTTTGTTTTATTGCTTGCTTATTTTAGTTGTTAGGATGATCGGGGTCTTGTCCCGACATCCCTCAGAGTTTAAAGGTTTCATATACAAAGTTAGTTGAAGTTAGTTCATGAGTCTTCACTTTCCTTTTCAGTTAAGTTGAGACTTGAGTTGTCACTTTGGCAGTGAATATTATTTATTATATTCTAAGTTATTTATTAAGCAATTTAGTTTATTTTTTAAAATTATATTTATCTTGAGTAAATTCTTCCGCTGAGTAAGTAAGCCAGGCCAAGGGTTCGCTTGGGTCCAACAATGGTTCTCGAGTGTCGGCCACGTCCAGGGTCTAGGCTCGGGGAGTGACAAACTTGGTATCAGAGCACAGAGTTCAAGAGTCCTAGGGAGTTTATGAAGCCATGTTTGTAGAGTCCTTGTTATCAGTGTGAAGCGCGTCACATCAATAATTAGGATGCTGCAACATTTAGGAAATTCCTTCACTTCTTTCATATTCATTTCGTGCGTTAGAGTTTTATCTCTAAAAAGTTTCTTTCTAACTCGTGCTTGCGCGTAACCATTTGTGTGTTGGACTATTTTGAGAGTGCTTTTATGGAGCGTTTCTTTCCCCATGAGCTAAGAGAAGCATATAGATGGTTGTCGACATGAAGAGCAGAATGTTTTTTTTGTCATTGGGTTGCCTCGTCTGTCAGATAATGAAAGTAAGGCAGCTATGCTAATAGGTGACATGGGCATAACAAGGCTGATGATCTATGTGCAACATATTGAGAAGAACCAACTGAAGGATAGAGAAGAGTTTGAGGATAAGAGGGATAAGACATCAAGGAATGATTTCGGGCAGCAAAAGAGTAATACGAACCGGTCTTCTTTCCAACATAAGTAGAAATGACCTACTCCATCATATGCTAGTGCACCTGCACCAAGGAACAAATGTGAGTACAATACTCAGAATTCTCAAAACTTCAGAGCTAGGCCTGCGCATTCGCAAGGTAGTAAGGCACAAGAGGGTACTAAGACTCATGCATATGCTAAGTGTGGTAGGAGCCACTCAGGGATTTGTCATGATGACTCCACTAGTTGCTTTCAAGTGTGGCCATAACAGTTATTTTATGAGAGAGTGTCCTAAGAACAGGCAGAGTAATGGTAATGGGGGCAATAGATCCAGTCTTCTTCAGTTGCTCCACCAGACAGAGCTGCATCTAGATGAGCTACTTCAAGGGGATGCGGAGAAGGAAACTGTCTTTATGCTATCGCTAGTCGCCGAAAGCAAGAGGATTCGCCAGATGTTGTCACTGGTATGATCCAAGTGTTCATTTTGGTGTTCTTCCTTAGCAATTTCTTGAGCCTTCAATGTTTCTACACTTGATGGTAAGTCAATTCTAGCAGAAAGAGTCTATCGTGATTGTTTCGTTTCTGTCAACACAAAAGTACCATGACTGATTTAGTTGAGTTAGACATGGTAGATTTTGATGTCATTCTAGGTATGGACTGGCTTCATGCATGTTATGCATCAATAGATTTTAGAACTCGAGTAGTCAAGTTCCAGTTTCCCAGTAAACCCGCTATAAAGTGGAAGAGCAGTTTAGTAGTGCCTAAGGCTCATTCTATTTCATACCTTAAGACAAGAAATTTAGTTTCTAAGGGGTGTGTCTATCACTTAGTCCGAGTTAATGACTCTAGTGTTGAGATACCTCATTTTCAGTCAGTTTCAGTAGTAAAGAAGTTTCCAGAAGTCTTCCTAGATGATCTTCTCGTAGTCCCTCCTAAGAGAGAGATAGACTTCGGTATAGATATTCTTCTAGATACTCGTCCTATCTCTATTCCGCCATATAGAATGGCACCATCAGAGTTGAAAGAGCTTAAAGATCAGTTGAAAAATCTCATTGATAAATGCTTTATTCGACCAAGTGTCTCACCTTGGGGAACTCCGGTCTTATTTGTGTGAAAAAAAGATGGTTCCCTTAGCATGTGTATATATTACCGTTAGTTGAACAAGGTTACCATCAAGAACAAATATCCTCTTTTGAGAATTGATGATCTTTTCGATCAGCTTTAGGGTGCTTCTTATTTTTCTAAGATAGACCTCAGATCTGGCTACCATTAGTTGAAAGTAAGGGAATGTGATATTCCCAGGACAATATTCAGGACCCGTTATGCTCACTATGAGTTTCTGGTCATGTCGTTCGGTTTAACTAATGTACCTGCAGCGTTCATGGTCCTTATGAATAGAGTTTTCTAACCCTATTTAGATATGTTTGTTATCATTTTCATTGATAACATACTAATAAATTCAAGGAATAAAGAAGATCATGCTAGTCATCTCAGAATAGTTCTTCAGACTTTGAAAGATAAAAGAGTTATAGATAAGGTCTCTAACTGTGAGTTTTGGCTTGTGTCTGTGGAGTTCTTGGGCCACATAGTTCCGTTGATAAAATTATAGTTGATACCCAAATGATAGAGGCAGTGCAGAATTGGCCTAGACCTACATCTCCAACTGATTTTAGGAGTTTCTTGGGTTTGGCTGGATATTATAGAAGGTTTGTAGATGGGTTCTCGTCTATTTCGTCCCCTTTGACCAAGTTGACTTAGAAATAGTTAAGTTTCAATGGTCTGAAGCTTGTGAGAAAAGCTTTCAGGAATTGAAGAAGAGGTTGACTACTGCCCGAGTGTTAAGCTTACCAGAAGGCACACAAGGCTTTGTGGTGTATTGTGATGCATCTAGAGTAGGTTTGGTTTGTGTGTTAATGCAGAATGACAAAGTTATAGCTTATGCCTCCAGAAAGTTGAAATGTCATGAGAAGAATTACCCAACCCATGACTTAGAGTTGGCTGCCTTAGTATTTGCTTTGAAAATATGGCGTCATTATCTTTATGGTGTTTATGCGGATGTGTTCACCAATCACAAAAGTCTTCAGTATGTGTTTAGTCAGAAAAAAGTTAATCTCAGACAAATGAGGTGGTTAGAATTAATCAAGGATTATGACATGAGTATTCTTTATCACCCAGGTAAGGCTAATGTTGTTGTTGATGCCTTGAACAGGTTTTCTATGGGTAGTACCACCCATTTTGAGGAAGGTAAGAAAGAGTTAGCAAAAAAGGTGCATGCACGACTAGGAGTTCGACTAATGGATTCCATAGAAGGGGGAGTAGTGGTGATAAATGGGGATGAATCATCATTAATGTCAGAAGTAAAAGATAAGCAAGACCAAAATCCTATTTTTCTTAAATTAAAGGCAAATGTTCATAAGCAAAAAGTAATGGCTTTTGAACAAGGGGGAGATGGTGTTTAAAGGAATCAAGGTGGGTTGTGTGATTGATTTCAAGGTTATTTGAGATGATCACTTATCTCTCATTGAGTTTGCTTACAAAAATAGTTACCATTCTAGCATCCAGATGGCTCCTTACGAAGCTCTTTATGGGAGAAGATACAGATCTCCTATTGGATGATTTGAAGTTGGTGAAGCTAGGTTAATAGGACCAGACTTAGTTCGTCAAGCTATGGAGAAAGTGAAAGTTATTCAAGAGAGATTGAAAACAGTCCAGAGTCGTCAGAAATCCTACACTGATGTTAGGAGAAGGGAGTTAGAGTTTGAAGTAGATGATTGGGTATACTTGAAAGTTTCACCCATGAAAGGTGATATGAGATTTGGTAAGAAGGAGAAGCTTAGTCCCTGGTATATTGGCCTTACAGAATATCCAAGAGGATTGACAATGTAGCTTATGAGTTAGAGCTACCACAAGAATTAGCAGCAGTCCACCCGGTGTTCCATATCTCCATGTTGAAAAAGTGTATGGGCGATCCTTTATTGATCATACCAACTGAAGATATTGGAATCAAGGGTAGATTATCTTATCAGGAGATTCCACTTCAGATTCTAGATCGCCAAGTTCGCAAGTTGAGCACAAAAGAGGTAGCATTAGTCAAAGTTCTTTGGAGGAACCAGTTTGTTGAGGAAGCTACTTGGAAGCTGAGGAAGATATGAAGAAGAGATATCCACATCTCTTTGAATCCGGAGAAGTTCCAAACTAAGGTACTAATCCTTTTCTTGGTATTTATTTATAAGTTGGCATGTTCTATTTGCATTGCCTGTAGGGTGTTTGAGTTAGGTGTTAGATGTTACACCCTTAGCCTAGTAAGAGTAATCTCATTCGAGGACGAATGTTCCCAAGGGAGAGATATTGTAGCATCTCACAAATTGAAAGAAATAGAAAGAGCTAGAATTAGAAAGAGTGAATTTTGGAAATAATAAAAATCTGGAAAATTGGTTACGTTAAGTTAAGTTTGAGTTTTTGGTCAACTTCAAACGACCATAACTACTATCTTAAGATTAGGGGTGTACAAAACCAAACCGCAAACCGAGTCAACCCGGAAAAAAAACCCGACTAGTGGTTTGGTTTGACTTGGTTTGGTTTTGAAAAAAAAAACCCGACTATATTTGG
>JAJOOD010017071.1:0-27310 GCA_029582525.1 Solanum tacnaense | reverse complement strand
TGTTGAGTCTTAATTAAAGTCTTCCGCTTATTTATTATCTTTTATTCTCGTATTTCTACTTCTCTATCGTTGTGGTTGGGTTAGGCTGACGTGTCCGGTGGGAAATGGACACGTGCCATCACATCCGGATTTGGGGTGTGACATACAAACATTTACCTTATTATCGAAAATAAATGTCATATATATCTCATACCGACATTTACCTTATTATCGAAAATAAATGTCATATATATCTCATACCGACATTTACCTAAACGTCAAAAATAAATGTCATATATCTCATATTGACATTTACCTAAATGTCGAAAATAAATGTCATATATCTCATACTGACATTCACCTAAATGTCAAAAATAAATGTCATATATTTCTTATCGACATTCACATAAATGTCAAAAAATAAATGTCGTAATAATCTTACCAACATTTACATATATGTTGCAAAGTAAATGACGCAAACTCGTTTCAACATTTACCTAACTGTCACAAATTCTTCCCGACAATTACCTAAATGTCGGGAAAATCCCCGACACTAAAATTTACGACATTTGATCCAAATGTAAAATAACTGCCGATAAACAAATTTGTGACATTTAAGCATTATAATATGACATTTAAAAAATGTCGTTGTATCGCCACTTTGTTGTACTGTGACCAACGAACTATGGACTGACCTACGGTCCGTAGGTCCGTTCCTCGGTTTGGGACTTAGGTATTTCTCCAAAGCTCAAAATCTTCAACTCTCAGTAACAATTGACGGATCAGGAGGACGGACCGTGACTCGATCCACGGTTCGTGGATCCTCCTCCGTAGCGCCATACTTAAACTTTCGAAATCAGGTACTGGAACATCCTTCTCGGAATCATTTGAAGAAGCTGCAGGACGACCCGTAGGTCAACCTACGATCCGTCATTCGTAACTGTGGTTTCACACTTGGTCAATAATTCCCTAACTTTCCTTCAAGCCCTGCCTGTCCATCTACGCCTACCAGCTACGAAACGTGATTGGACCTACGGTCTGTAGGTCACATCCGTAGATGCCCTTGTCTACAACATTCTTCAGTTGTGTCTCTTTAACTTCCACGCCCGAACTTATTTCCTGCAAACAAGATAAAAACACTTTAATACCAATACAAAATGGCTCTGGACAGACACAACACTTAAGTGAAATGTATTAAAAATACCAGAATTTCATGGTATATCAACACCCTCAACTTAAACTCGTTGTTTGTCCTCAAGCGACACACTAAGACTCTAAACGACATTTGTGTAGAAGCATACATTCAAGCTCAAGCAATCACAAGACTTTCTATCCCAACTCTTTTTCCTAGTGCAAATTGCTTCTCTTAGACTCAACAAGCTAATTCATGCGGATCAAAATATGACGAAGATCGACCAATAGACACACAACATACACCTTTTTTTACAATTACAAAGGTACTAATCCTCCGACAATGTGACTAGTTTCCTCACTTCAAAAGAAATCCTTTTCACACAGAAGATAAGAATTTAGAGTTTTAGGATTCATTCAACACTCACTCTCAGAAGTGACATCAAGTACAATTAGTTCTCAATACCATAGGCTTGCCCTTATTTTCACTAGTTGCTAGGATCACTATAGGACTTTCTTAGCTTGTAACGTAGGCTCAGGGTCATGTGTGGTACATTTGGGTACTTTATAGTGACTTTCTGCCCTCCTTGACATTACATTAGGCTTTTTACCTCTTTTTGCCCTATTTTTGACATCCTACCTTTTTACCTTCTTTCCCTTGACTCTTTTCAACATGGATGTGACTTTTGACTTTACAACTCTTTATTTTTCACTTTCTTCTTTTCTTGCATTTTTTATTTATTTATTATTATTCAAGACTTTTATTTATCATCTCTTGCTTCTTTGGCACTAAGTCACATCCTCTTCTATCTTTTCTTTTTCTCTTCTCAACACCAAACTCTTTTCATACCCAATTTTCTTTCAGTTTCCTCTTTCATAGCCACCCTCAACTTATGGGTTTTCCATTATTTGAGGTGCACAATATCCGATGTCGGACCAGGGCCAAGATTGAGGTAACCTTTGCGTTGGCCACCCTCAACTTTGGCTTTTGGCCTAAGTCAAGGTGCACATGTTCAAGGAGGGACCGAGGCCAAAATAATAGATTATGGGAAGGTGAGTTAAGGGTTTAGAAAGAAATGGTCTATTTCAGGCTCACACTCCACGGAGGGACCGGGGCCATTCCACTTGCATCACACATTACCTCAAACAGATCCAGCGAAATAATGATAGGTGCGGAAACTAGCTTTTCCTTCAACTCTCCAAATGCTCTCAGACAAGCATCATCAAAATAAAACTTATACTCCTTTTCGAGCTGTTTGCACAATGGATGTGCAATTTTTAAGAAATCCTTGATGAACCTCCTATAGAAACCTGCATGCCCAAGAAAACTTCTAACACCTTTAACAGAGATAGGTGGTGGAAGCTTTTCTATTACCTCGACTTTCGCTCTATCAACCTCAATACCCTTCTCAGAAATCTGATGTCCCAGAACTATACCCTCTTTCACCATGAAGTGGCACTTTTCCCAATTGAGCACAAGATTGAACTCTTCACACTGTTTCAGTACTTCGGCCAAATGGTCTAAAAAATGATCAAAAGAGTCACCTACCACAGAGAAATCATCCATAAATACCTCAAAGTGTCTTCCACCATATCAGAAAATATCAATATCAAACAACACTAGAAGGTCGCTAGATCATTACACAACCCAAATGGCATTCGTTTGAAGGTGAAAGTCCCATAAGCGCAAGTGAAGGTGGTCTTCTCTTGGTCTTTCGGAGCTATAGAAATCCAAATGTTGCCCGAATAACCATCAAGAAAACAATACCAACCCTTACCAGCAAGTCGGTCCAACATCTGATCCATGAATGACATAGTGAAATGGTCCTTTTATATCCAAGAATTTAATTTCCAGTAATCTATGCAGACTCTCCATCCAGTCACGGGCCGTATCGGGACAAGCTCATTTTTTGCATTTGGAACCACAGACATCCCACCTTTCTTGGGGACACACTGTTCATGACAAACCCAACTACTATCTCCAATGGGATAAATAACTCCAACATCCAATCACTTGATGATTTCTTTTTTCACTACCTATTGCAAAGATGGATTTAGTCTTCTCTCGTGCTCAATACTAGGCTTGTGATCCGGAATGAGTTGGATTTTGTGAGAACAAATGCAAGGACGGATCCCAATAATGTCTGCAATAATCCAACCAATAGCCCGCTTGAACCTCTTCAACACGGAAACAAATGCCTCAACTTGTGTCACATTAAAATCTGCTACAATGATGATCGGTAAGGTACCATCTCTCCCCAAGAATACATAACTCAAATGTGATGGCAAAGCCTTAAGCTCCAATTTCGGAGCCTCTTCAGCAGACGATCTTGCGGGTGGAGAGTCGCGATTCTTCATGTCTATCTCCAATCTCTTTGGTTTTAAACGAAATTCGCACCTACCAACTGCGGCGACCAATTCATCATAGTCTTCAACACCATCACTCTCAAAGTTCATCATTACCGCTGCTAGTGCATCAACACCCGATCTTTCTTCAATGGGCACCTCAGAACCACTCTCTACAATATGATTCATCACTAATACTGACTGGAGGTCACTACCCTGCTTCGTAGACCTACAGATGTTGAAAGTTACCTCTTCATTATTCAATCGGAATTCATCTACCCTTTCTCCATATCGACCAAGGCGCGCCCAGTGGCAAGTAATGGTATCCCAAGGATGATGGATCCTCAAAATTAACCTCACAATCAAGTATCACAAAATCCACCAGAAAGATAAAAGACTCCACCTTCACTAATACATCTTGTAGCACACCAATGTGCCTCTTCACAGTTCTATCGGCCATGAGCAATCGCATCACAGTTGATTTTGGATTTCCTAAACCCAACTTCTTGAAAATAGACAATAGCATCAAATTAATGCTAGCACCCAGATAACACAGCGCCTTAGCAAAATGCAACAACCCGACAGTACATGGAATAGTGAAGGCACCAGGATCCTCTTTTTTCTACACAAGGGACCTTGTAGCAATAGCACTACAATGTTGCAACCTATCATCATCTTCAAAACTCACGGCCCACTTCTGGGTCACCAAATCTTTCATAGACTTTGCATACCCAGGTATTTGCTCCAAAGCTTCTATCAACGGAACATTGATGGAAATCTATTTCAACATACTAATAAACCTGTGGTATTTCCTTTCTTTAGTCTTCTTCACTAACCTGTGGTATTTCCTTTCTTTAGTCTTCTTCACTAACCTCTGTGGGAATGGAGGTGGAGGTGTAGGCATGGCAATAATTTTTAGGGTTATCTCCACTTCCTTCTCTGTAGCATTCTTGGACTCTCAAGTAACCTCAAACTCATCATCATCTTTACTAACCTCAACTTCAACCTCAAACGGCATAGGTGAATCAATGGTCTGCTTAACCCCTTGAGTATTGACTGCCATACAATGCCCATCATTCTTTGGATTTTTGATGGTGTTGCTAGGAAGTGTGCCAGGCTGACGTGGGTTAACTGTGGTAGACAACTGAGTCATCTGTTGTTCAAGCTACTTGATTGACACTGCATGGGCATCAACTTTTTGACCAATACCTGACAAGTCATTCCGCATGTCCTTCACATTTTCATAAGTCGAGTCAAACCTCTTCATTATCTTCTGCATCATATCATCAATACGTGACATACTACCCCCAGCTTCCCTATTACAAGATTCTCGATTTTGAGTAGGAACATAAGGACCACCCTTATTGTTTCTGTTGCCATAGTTATTCTGATTGTAGTTGTTGTCGAGATTATAGGTCCCATCTCAGACATATTGACCCTCTAGATTGTAGTTGGCATAGTTTCGACCTTGGTTTCCTTGACCTTGGCGCCAATTATCCGAATTGGAACCTTGGGGATTACCTCGGAAATCCCCCGTCTGTTCATTCACTGCATAAGTATCCTCTTCATAGTAGCACTCCTCAACCGGTGGTGTATTTCTAGTCAAATAATTCACAACATTTACCTTTTTGGCACCTCCACTCACATACTTTTACACCAACCCCAATTCAGTGCTCATCTGAGCCATATCCTCACGAATGTCATGAGCAGATTGGTTGGGTGTAGATTGAACTGCAAACGTATTCCTCCCAGTGTTTGACTTTTTAGTGCTCCAAGCTTTGTTATTTCGGAATATCTTCTCTAATTTCTCAGCAATCTACTCAAAAGTGCACTCACCATATGAACCTCCAGCGATAGTGTCGACCACAGTCTTGCTATTGTCATCCTGACCTCTGTAGAAGTATTCCTTCACGACTCATCATCAATGCGGTGATTTGGAACACCTCTTATGAATGCAGTGAACCTATCCCACTAATTACTCAAAGACTCTCCAGGTAGTGCCACGAAGTTGTTGAGTTTATCTTTGTGGTTCAGCTTCTTTGACACTAGGAAGTACTTTGCCAAGAACATCTTGTGCAATTGATCCCATGTGTGAATCGAGTTATATGGGAGCTCAGTAAAGCACACAACAACATCACCAATCAATGATAGAGGGAATACTCTTAACCCAATGACATTCATTTCCATATCCGGTCGACCTACGCAACTCTTGCATACACTCCTCAACTTGGCCATGTGTCCATGTGGATCCTCTGATGCCAAACCAAAGAACAAACCCCTCGTTGTAAGCATCTGCGTCAGACTGGTAGTCACCACAAATGTATTCCCCGAAGGTAGAGGAGGTAGAACAATAGGTCCTTCAGCTTCAGCAGTATTGAAGTCGACCCTATAGTTATCACGCAACCTTGGTTCTGCCAGATTCTCTACCCTCAATGCATCTCCCAGTAAATTTTCACCCTGAACCTGAACATTCTGATTACCAACTGTAGGAGGCTGCAACTCAACCCCATCACCTAGATTTCCTCTAATAGGATTAACTGGGACTCCTTGATTATTCATTCTTCGCAAAGTTCTATTCAGTTCGGGTTCGTATGGAATCAGTGGTTCAGCTTGACTCTGTGTACTTGGCATACACTAGAGTAGGAACTTGCGAGGAACAAAAACAAAAGAAAAAGTAAAATTAGTAAATAATTGACTAAAGTTCAATAATTTAGTTAAACTTTGATACCCTCAAATTACACCTCCCTAAAGAAGTATAAGCGATCGTTATCAAGTAAAGAACCCAACTTGGAAGTTGGGGTCGATCCCATGAGGAATATGGTGTAGACTTAAACTTAACTTACTATTATATTCGTTTAGTCAACGTATTTCTAAGACAAGTAGGTAAAGGGGGAGGGGGGAATTTGTGAAACAAATACTTAATTGTTGTTAAGTAACAAGTGAGCAGGATTCAAACTTTGTTGTTATCAACAAAAGAAAGTAACTAGGGTATATGTGTTCCCCATAAGCTCATAACATTGTAATCCTAGTAATAGCAATCCTTTCCTAGTGTATCACATGCATAGTGGTAAGTTATGAATCTCTAAATCCTTGGTCCGGAAAATAGAGAATTTCACCCCGCACCTTGGTCCGGCTACATGCGTATAATTTACTAACCTTTACCTTTACCTCATATTAGACATCACATGAATGTATGGATTAGTTTTCACCCTCGCACCAATTGACATTAGACTATTAGATAGTATCACACTAAATCTATATTGATAATTCTTTTCTTATTAACTACTTCCTTGGTCTGGCAAATAGCAATAAGGCGAGTTCTAACGTTGGCCACCGTTAAAAAGACTTCTAAACGAAAAAATTATCAATGCATGCACAACACTATTGAAGAATTGCTTAGTTACTAATCATACTTTGTTAATCGTTCATGGTTCCCACAACCTTATTTGTGGATTTAGCTACCCATAGTAGCAATAACACAATTCATATTTTTAGATGAAGAAATCATGAACTTACGTAATGAGTAGAAGAAACCCGAAATCGTCAATTGAAATTCAAAGCAAGAATCTTTATAAACCGAAATTAGGAAATCAAATTGCTAGAGATTACAAGTTAATTCCCAAGACAACACCAAGAACTAAAAGTTAACAGTAATGTCTAACCCCAAAAACGAGGTTTACATGCCCTCTATATAGAAAAACATGTCCCAAATAAAAAGGTAACCAAAAAAGGAAATAAAGTTTCTGGACACGGTTTTGATCTACGACACTAACCTACAGATCGTAGACTGACCTACGGTCCGTAGGTCCCTTCCGTGGTTTGGGACTTAGGCATTTCTCCAAAGCTTAACATCTTCAACTCTCAGTAACAATTGACGGATCAGCAGGACGGACCGTGACTCAATCCACGGTCCGTGGATCCTCCTCCGTAGCTCCATACTTAAACATTCGAAATCAGGTACTAGAACCCCCTTCTTTGAATCAATTGATGGAGCTACCGGACGGCCCGTAGGTCAACTTACGGTCCGTCATTCGTTACCGTGGTTCCACACTTGGTCAAGAATTCCCTGATTTCCTTCAAGCCATGCCTGTCCATCTACTTCTAGCACCTACGGAACGTGACTGGATCTACGATCTGCAGGTCACGTTCATAGATGCCCTTGTCTGTAACATTCTTTAGCTGTGTCTCTCAACATCCACCCACGAACTTATTTCGTGCAAACAAGATAAAAACACATTAATACCAATACAAAATGGCTTTGGACACACACAACTCTTAAGTGAAATGTAGTAAAAATTTCGTAAATTCACTGTATATCAACACCCTCACCTTAAACTCGTTGTTTGTCCTCAAGCGACACACTAAGACTCTAAACGACACTTGTGTAGAAGCATACATTAAAGTTCAATTAACTCTCTTTTCTAGTGCAAATCACTTCTCTTAGATTCAACAAGATAATTCATGCGGATCAAAATATGACAAAGATAGACCAATAGACATACAACATACACCTTTTTTTTACAATCACAAAGGTACCACCGACTGCTCATTTTCATCACCAACTTTGTTCTTTCCTTCAGGGCTTGGCACACTGAAACTTTAGGCGGTCTGATGAGCTACTCGGCGACACGCTGAGTGCTCTGTGCGATCCTCAGGCTCGCCCTTCTGCATTTCTTAAGCTTGTTTCGTTCCTTTTTGCTTGTTAGTGTCGTTGCCTTGTTCCTCAATTCATATACCTGAAAACCAAAGATTTAACATCAGTTATTTGCACATATTAAGCATTTGAGGATACTAAATTAATGTAAACAAAGCCCTAAATGAGTCCAAATCTCAGACTCATTAGCTATCCTTGCTTTGCTCCTTAGCCTGTAATACTGAAAATCAAGGTCTTAACATCAGTTTATAGCATAGATTAGGCATTTGAGGACACGAAAAACTATCAAACTATGCTCTAAATGAGTCCAAATTTTGGGCTCATCAACACCCCCAACTTAAACTTTTGCTTGTCCTCAAGTAAAACTCAAGATCACAAGTCCAAAAAGGATGTCCCAAACAATGCTAAAAAAGACTCAACAAGAATGCACACAATAAGGTTCAAATTAGTCATACAATGATTATTTGTGAACTCAAAGATTCAAATTGTGACTCACCATTATCAAAGATTCTCAAGTACACAATACTTGCTTCAAATGCAAGTTCAAGCTAAACAAATATATTCATATGCCCTCACAACGAAGATGATTCCATAATCACACAAAATTTCTCAACAATTTAAGGTTCCGTAATCACATACAACTCTCACATTCACAAAGATGAACACATGCATGACTTCACCCATAGGTTTGACCTTATTTTCCAATCGACATTCGTTTCATCTCACTCAATATCACAAAGGTCTTTTCAAGGCTTGTAACAGGGCGTAGTGTAAAGGTATGGTCACTTAGGCTTAATGTCTTCTACCTTCATGAAGTATGGTCTTAACATCACTTTCCTACTTTTCTTTAACATTTCAAACATGCTTGTAGTCCACCCCATTATTTAATTTCATATGAACTACCGGATACCTTATTTCTTTTGAATTTTACACTACTTAATTACACAACCTTTTCAGACATTTTCTTTTCTTTCTTCTTTTTCATTTCCTTTTCTCTTTTCTCTTTTTTTTTTTACATGGAGGGGTTCCATCTTTTTCAAAACCGTCACTAGAGGGGAATTTCTCACACTTCTTGACTTTCATTCTCTTTTCACCACACCCCCAACTAAGGCTTTTGGCCTAAGTTGGCTATTCAAACAAATCATACTTCATGAACGTTATAGGTGAATAGATAAAGAGAAGTCACAATTGCTCAAGTTTCTTCCAAGAAAAGGAATAAGGTTCAAGAGGGGTCAAGCAAAGTTCACACATCTCACAAGGTTGGCCACAAAAGAGGTATATTGTTAAATTTTTTCACTCTTCAAGATTGTTGCCTAAGATCATTTCAACTGCTTGCATCACTAAATCAACCAGACTAACGGGGAAAATTCTAGGTGTCATCACACACAATGTTCAAACTAATCTCATCACACAAGGCATTGGTACCTATATCAAACAAGACTCCACACTTTCTAGCTAGTGTGCAATGTTCATCACAAGAGACTCATTTGACAACCGGCTAGTCACAACGAGATGCTAAAAGTTCACATATTGTCTATGCAACTTCATTTTCCTCATCATAGCCGCACATTCATTTCGTTCAACTAGAGCACTATTCAGGTCATCGTTATTGACCACACCTGATACTCAAAAATTGTGATAGAACAACTGTGTCCTACCACCCCACCAAAAACATCCAACATTGCCCTCAATGTTAGCAGAAACAAACACTACACAAGATAAACAAAAAATGACAAAAATAAAGACAAAGTACTGGCACTCAAACAAACAGAGTAAGGTGAAAAGGAATCTTCACTAGGCGGCCATTTGGTGAAGAATTGCAGTGATCGCCAAACCAATCGGCGAACCGCCAAGTTGCATGAAACATGCCAAAATATCCAGCACGTAACCACTCCATTTTAGGGAAAAAAGGCAGAAAAAGACAGGTTTGCTAAGTAGGATCGGTGCATCGCCTAGTGTATGTGAAACCTCACCTAAAGTTCCAGGACTCTTGCTTTTTGGGGATGGTGCAAAGGGGGGAGAAAGTTAGGTCCGCCCAATCATTTTGGTGCATCACCGAGTGGTGTATATATCTCTCCCAATATTCCAGTATCTCACCCCACGGTTGACGCCACAAAGCAAAGATACTTCCTGATCGCCGAACCCACTAGGTGGATCGCATAAAGAGTCTTGGCATCGCAGAATTACCTACATCTGCCTATTCAGCACACATTATTCAAAGCAACTAACACTTGGGTTGCCTCCCAAGAAGCGCCTTATTTAACGTTGTGGCACGACGTGGAATTTTTTTCATACATCTTCCAAGTACATCACTGAAATTTCATGGCATTCTCAAAAATATAACTTCAAGAATTCCAAATTCACCTTAAAGACAAGACCCTCCTTACTTTTAACTCCAATGGCTCCATTTGCGAACACTCGTGTCACTCTATATGGGCCTGACCACTTTGATTTGAGCTTTCCTAGTAAAAGTCTCAGTCGAAAATTGTACAGAAACACCCAATCTCCAACTCGGAACTCCCTTCTAAGGATTTTAGAATTGTGCCACTTCTTCATCTTTTCCTTGTAGAGGGCCGAACTGTCATATGCCCTTAACCTGAATTCATCCAATTTGTTTTGCTGATCTACTCTTCATTTTGAAGACTTTACCCAATCAAGATTTAAAGACTTTAATGCCCGTAATGCTTTGTGTTCCAGTTCAACCGATAAGTGACAAGATTTCTCAAAAAACTAGTTGATATAGGGACATACCAATTAGTGTCTTGTACGCAGTGTGATATACTCTAACAGAATCATCTAGCTTTCGAGACCAATCAGACCCATTTGAATTCACTGTTTAAGCCAGGATACTCTTAATCTCCCGATTTGAAACCTCCACTTGGACACTTGTTGGAGGATGATATGGTGTTGCCACTTTATGTCGCACCCTGTATTTGCTCAATGCGAATGCAAACAACGTATTGCAAAAATGTGAAACACCATCACTAATAATAGCTTGAGGGGTGAGAAACATATCAAAGATATAACGCTTTTAAGAATTGCACAACACTTTTCCCTTCATTGTTGGGTATTTCCACAGATTCCACCCATTTAGAAACATTATCTACAACAACCAAAATGTACTTATTACCAAATGAGCTCACAAATGGACCCATGAAATCTATTACCCAAATATCAAATAACTCAACTTCCAGGATAGACTTAAGAGGAAGCTCATGTCGTCTAGACACCCCACCTTATTTTTGGCAATGTATACATTTCTTGACAAATTCATGAGCATCTTTGTAGACAGATGGACAGTAGTAACCATTTTGAAGAATTTTAGTGGTTGTACGCATATCTCTATGATGCCCACCAACCGGTGAAACATGACAAGCATAGAGAATTTCATTGAATTCCTCTTTAGGTACACATTACCTGATTCATCCTAAAAGTATTTCTTAAGATCGAACAAGAACCGATTTTGGTGATAGAAGTTCAAGTCCTCCGGCATCAGTCCACACACTACATGGCTAGCAAAATCAGCATATCAAGGAATTTGCTTTAGAGTGACCGTGAATAAATGTTCATTGGGAAATGAGTCATTGATGTCTACCTCCAGCTCTTCATTCTCCTTGCCTTTTAACCTGGATAGATGGTCAGCCACCTTATTTTCACAACCTCTTATGTCATTGCCTTCAAAGTCAAATTCTTGTAACAATAGCACCCACCTTATCAATCTTGGCTTGACGTCTTTGTTTGCTATTAAATAAAGAAGAGCTACGTGATCAGTGTGAACAACCACTTTGATTCCTAGCAGGTATGCCCAAAAATTTTCAAATGCATATACCACCACAAGTAATTCTTGCTCAGTAACCATGTAGTTACGTTGGGCACCATTCACGGTTTTATTTGCATACTAAATGGGATAGAATAGCTTGTTATGGTTTTACCTCAGCACGACACCTAATGTCGTACCACTTACTTCACACATCACTTCTAAGGGTGCTGACCCATTAGGACTAATGATAATCAATGTACAGATCAATTTCTCTTTCAAGCACTTAAAGGTTACCATACATGCTTCATCAAAGTTGAATTTTACCTCCTTCTCCAAAAGTTTGCACAAGGGGTGTGTAATTTTTGAAATTTCTTTGATGAACCTTTGGTAAAAACCATCATACCCCAAGAAACTACGAATACCTTTTACTGAGATTGGTGGTGGGAGCTTTTCAATTACCTCGATCTTTGCCTTATCAACTTCTAGCCCTTTTTGTGACACTTTGTGACCAAGAACTATACCTTCCCTAACCATGAAGTGACATTTCTCCCAATTTAGGACCAAATTTTTTTCCACACATCTTTGAAGGACATGCCCAAGGTGTGTGCTAAGCATGCTTCAAAAGTATCGCCCACAACTAAGAAGTCATCCATAAACACTTCCATTGAATCTTCTACCATATCAGCAAAAATACACACTATGCAACGTTGAAACGTTGTTGGTGCATTACTCAGCCCGAATGGAATCCTTTTGAAAACAAAATTTCCATATGGACATGTGAAAGTGGTTTTTTCTTGGTCCTCTGGAGAAATGGAGATTTGATTATATCCGAAATACCCATCAAAAAAGTAATACCATCCTCGCTCCGAAAGTGAATCGAAAATTTGATCCATAAAAGGCATGGGAAAGTGATCTTTTTCAGTCCAAGAATTTAACTTCCGGTAGTCCATGGATACTCTCTATCTGGTTACTGGTCTCATAGAAACAAGCTCCCCCTTTTCATTTGGGACTACTGTGATGCCTCCATTTTTTGTTACACATTGTACCGGACTCACCCACTTGCTATCCGCAACAGGGTAAATCACACATGCATCCAACAACTTTATTATCTCCTTTTTCACCACCTCTTGAATCGTGGGTTCAATCTCCTTCGTTGTTCGACACTCGGTTTACATTCCCTATCAAGTTGAATTTTTTGAGTGCAAATACGGGGTGGAATGCCCACAATGTCAGCGATAGTCCACCCAATAGCTTTGATGTATTTTCTCAACACTTCAATAAGCAACTTTACATGGCATTCAGGTAAGTCAGCTGCACTGATTATGGGTAAGGTGTTATTTTCCCCCAAGAATGCATATCGAAGATGAGCAGGGATCACTTTCAACTTATGCTTTAGTGGTTCCTCCATTGATGGCTTGGCGGGAGGATTTTCTCAATTCGTTAGGTCAATATCCAGCTTTAATGGGTTCCTTGAACATTTCCCTACTCCCAAAAGTGCAGCTACCACCTCATTTTAACCTTGGACTTCAGTCTCACGTAGTTTGCAAGCACAACCTCAAACGGCTCACTTATACACATCAAATTGCTAGCCACGACTACATCAATTACATCATTTTTTGATACCACATGAATATCGCTTGGGTTCTTCATTGACCTACACACATTAAAGGTGACTTCATCTTTGTTCACCCGAAACTTCAATTCCCCGCTTTCAATATCCACTAGCGCTCTCCCGGTTGTAAAAAAATGGTCTTTCTAAAATAATGGGAATTTCAGCATCAATCTCGCAATCAAGGATGAGAAAATTAGCCGGAAAGATGAATCAGTCAACCTTTACCAAGATATAATAGAGTATCCTCATGGGATGCTTGATCGACCGGTCTGCCATCAGAAGCCTCATTGTTGTGGATTTCGGTTCACCCAGCCCAAGTTGTTTATAGATTACAGGCGAAATGGTCTGGTGAAATCTTGTACTTGTATCAGTTTGTATTCTGAACCCTTCTACTTATCCCTTTGTCATCTGGACCCTTAAACTCAATTAAAATGAGATTTTAAGCCCCTCCAACAATGTGTGTAGCTCACTCTCCTTTATATAATTGACATGTCATATCCACGTCAGATATATTAATGCCATATCATAATTATTTCAGAATTATTTTTAAAAATTATTAACCAAAATTATTTAATAAAATTTAAAATAATAACATTTTAATTTATTTTTGGCATTTTTTAAAGTGAAACTCCATACATCCAATTCTCACTATTTTCACGACCAAAATCGATCGGAAAAGCCATCACCGCCGTCGTCGCCTTTTTTGCCGGTGAAATCACATATACTTTCTCTCTCACCCGTCTTCATCTCTGCCGCACACCATCACTATTTTTCTTTCCTCCTCCAACCTCCACAAAAACAATAACCTAAGTCACCGCACCACTAGATCTTGCCGAAAAACCTCTTCACCGCCATGACCGTACCCTCACCCACCACGTTCTCCTCTCCACTAGCTAATTTCGCCTCTCTCTCACACTCTACTGCAAAACAGTGGTGGCGTGCACTACCAGTGGTCTCTGGTGAGCACTGGTCCGCTTTCTCCCAACGGAAACCAACCCAAAATGGCTACACGAACATAGTTGCCCCACGAAAGTCACACCGTTATCCATTCTCTTTCCATTGCAATGAAAACATCTATAGCTTCCTTCCCATACCCGTGCACGCCTAATCCAATGATGATAGAATTCCAGTAGAAGATGTTTCTATCATTCAAGCAATGGAAGACTTGTATAGCAGCTTCTACATTCCCACATTTGAAATACATATCTATAGGTGCGTTTCCCAAGACAAAATCGATCTTGATTTTCTTCGTTCTAATATAACCATGAATCCATTCACCCATATCTAAAGCTCCTAAATGAGCACAAGCAGAAAGCAAGCTAACCATTGTCACCTCACTTGGTTTTACTTCTTCGCTTAGCATATGTTGAAACAAATCTATGGCTCTAACAAATTCTCCACATTGAACATATCTTGCATTCATCGTATTCCAAGTCACAACGTTTTTCATGAACCCCATCTCGACAATGGCCAATATTTGCTAAATAGGTGTTAGTAAATTGTAGGAAGAAAAAAAAAATTGGTCGGCCATGAAAATGGCCAAAAAGGAGTGGGTAGTGGGGGAAGAAGAAATGACATTTTTTATTAATTGTTTTTAAAAAAAAATATTTTCTTTTATGATTTTAATATTTTTTAAACCTAAAAAATTTATTCACTAGCCTTATGGTGCGTGAAGTCACACACTTTCGCCAACTCAGCCATCTTAAAGACACATAAGCTTAGTCAATGATCAGAGGGATTTGTGAAATTGTATTTTATTTAGTTTAAGGGTCTAGTTGACAAAGGGACAAGTAGAAGGGTTCAAAATAAAAATTGATACAAGTATAAGGGTCCACCAGATCATTTCGCCTAGATTACATATGGCATTAGATTTATACTTGCCCCCAAATCACATTGGGCTTTGGCAAATTCGAGCATACCGATAGTGAATGCTCCTTGATCTTTTTTTCTTTTTAATCATCTAATTAGTCATAATTGCACTACAACTAGGAGAGATATCAATTGTCTCGAAGTCCAAGCTTCTTTTCTTTGTGACTAACTCCTTCATGAACTTGGCATAACCCGACATCTCCAACAATGCTTCCTCTAATGGTAGATTTATAGAGATCATCTTGAACACTGATAAGAACTTCTTGAACTTCTCATCCTCATTTTTCTTCTTGAGATGTTGGGAAAATGGAGGGGTTATTTTGGGAAGAGGTTGCACCAACTTTGGGATTGGGGTGCTCTTAACTTTTATCTTTTTGTAACTCTTTGTCAAGGTTTTGTTGAATGCGAATCTCTTCATCATCAAAATACTTTTCTTCTTCATGAGTTTGTGCTTCTTCATTACCCTACATATCACCTACAACTACCTTTCCACTTCGAGTAACCACAGCCAGATTTATGTCACCATCCTCCCTCAAAGTTGTTATGTATATGGCTTCGCCTTTCCCCATTACTTTGGGTTTTAATTGTGTTCAAAGTTAACTCAACTGACATTCAAGTTGCTTGATTGCATCAACATGAGAGTTTTATCTATTATTTAATGAAGAGAACTCGACTTTCATCCCTTTTAGTATATTCGAGCCCTCAACCTGGTCAAGGATGTGAGACAACAAATCATCCACTCTTAGACTACTTGAACTACCCTTTTATTTTGGGCTATCACTCGATTGTGTGTGGTCCTCTTCATGATCATCTTCTCTTCTCCAATGGTCACTTTGTGTGGCCCATTCTTGAAAGTATCATGTCCGCTCGTCTTCTTTGTGAGAGTTCCAACCTTGATTCCCACTCTGCTTCAAGTAGCTTGGCTAGAAACCCTACTCAACTTTGTGAGAGTTCCAACCATGATTCTCCCCCAGATTTGAGTAGCACGAGTTAGAACCCTCCTCAACTATATACATTCCCCTTGCTTCTTTGGGTTTTTCCACATTTTCTAGCACTTGTTTTTGTAGTAGCTCCATTTGGGATAACATGTTGTTGATGTTCGCATCCCTTTATTTTTTCCTTATCAAGGTATTCTTGTGTCATCCTAAAAACAAAAGGCCAAACTTGGTCTTTTTAAGGGTACCATGTTTGATTTATTTTCTTCATGTCATAAAGAAGAAACGAAACCACCTCAAACGATTGCAACATTATTTCTCCTCGAACCAATTGATCAGCTACTCCTTTATTTACCTAGTCAAGGCTTCTATAGAAGTATTGTAGCAGCACGTTGTTTGGAAGCCTGTGAGTCAGGCATTGAAGTAATATCTTCTTAAACCTCAGCCATGTTTCATGGATTGGTTCACCTTCCAATCGCTTGAAACCTTGAATGTTGTCTTTGAGTATCATCATCCTCGACAGGGGAACGAATCTCACATTCAACGCCGTGGTAAGCTCATCCCAAGATATGATGGAATTGTTCGGTAATTCAGCTAGCCATTTGCTAGCTTCACCCGTCAAAGATAATGGGAACAACCTTAGACGGACGGACTCTTGTGACTCGTTCTTGAATGAGAACGGCCCACAAACATCCATGAAATTCTACATATGCTCATGTTGGTCTTCGTGAGCCAATCCTCCATAAAGTTCTTTCATTTGAAGGAGATGGAGTGTTGTACTAGTAACATGGAATATAGCAATTCCTTCGGTTGATGGTAGACATATTGCACCAATTCCGCCCAATTGGATTGGGTCATTTACACTATTAAGATCATCAATATCGCCTTGGTAGCCCATTGGGCTATCTTTACTTCTTACCTCACTCATTTCTTATTATGTTCAACACAACCAAAACAAACACAAAACAAATTAAATCGATTCAACTACCTCGTTTCAATTGAGTTCTCTCGAACCTCAATGTGCTAACTATGGAAACCAGCCCACAACCACACTACATCAACTCTCTCGAGCTAGATACATAGAATGAGTCTTGAGATTCACTCTCCCGAGTTGAATCCACCATGACCCAATGACTACGAGCACTAGCTTATCACCTTGGTTTTGCACTTCTTTCTCAAGCAAGCATAAAATGCTAAATCATACTGAAATAAACATTCAACAGAGCAATCTAACCACAACAATAAATCAGACCCACTTCGAATTAGCACTACAATTGATAATAGCTAACACCCATTTAGCTAAATTCTGTAATTAATCACATTGTCAAACCCCCCGAGAATGGGGTTTTAACTAATCATCACAAAATAAGAAAATTCATTACCTAATACATGCTCCATAGCTGGGTATTGATTTTCCAAGTCTTAAGATGAACAAAATCTCTTGCTATTACAACACCCACTTTAAATCTATAAGGAAAATCTCTTCAAATCATCAAAAATAGTGTTTTTGTTCTCTCTATTTTGTTCCACACTGGCTGGCTACTTTCTCTCTCTTTCAAAAATAGATTTATACTAATCTAAGATTCAACTTCTTGGGGTTGGTCGGCGAGGAAAGTTAGGCATCGCCGACTAGTCGGTGATATGCCAATAGCCCTTTTCTATCGCCTTCTTACTTCATGTTTTCATCCAACATGCACTGTAACTTTAGGCGGTCTATATCGGGATCCTCGATCACTTCAGCGATGCGCCTCGTGTTCCTTTCGATCACCAATTCTCTTGCATCTTTACTCCTCACTCAGTGCTTTCTGCGTACAACCTCTCTTCACCAATCAATTTGGTGAATAGCCGATAGGGAACTTCGTTCACATAAATTTCTCTCAGTTCAGACATGGAGCCACTCGGTGGACCGCTAAGTGGTTTTAGCGATCATCAGAATTGCTTTTCTCCATCTCTTCAGCTTGTTGGATCCTTTATGCTCTGTTTATCCTTGCTTTACTCCTTAGCTTTTACTGCTAAAAATCAAGGTCTTAACATCAGCTTATAGGATAAATTAGACATTTGAGAACACTAAAATCAAACTAAGCTCCAAATGATTCCAAATTTTGGACTCATCACCTACAAGTACGTGTGGTTTGTAATCACACTACTATTGCTATGCCTTTTGGCATAGTCTACTTGCAGTGTCAGTGATTGTTTCATCGGTGAAGACAAAGACGATCTCGAACAAATTCTATTTTACATTCCATGTAGTGGGAGCTGCGTCATTGTTACTGTATATTCTACCTTGTAATCTTAGAAGCTCTTGTATATTTTTAGACTAGATCCCTAGAGGTGTTAATTACTTTACATGTCTTAACTCGAATTATTGACAAAACTCTTTAATTTATAAAAAAATTATGACTGCTAATTATTCTTCAATCCTTTTTAATCTTCCACATGTCTTAAACTGTTTAGGAATCGCGGGTTCCCGTACTTAGGTGTTAGAGTAAGTGCCCGCACGGCTCGGTTTGTTGGGCCGTGAAAAATTGGTATCAAAGCCCAGGTTATCGGTCTCCCCGAACAAGAGCAAATGTAGAATAGACTCTTGCGGATTGGTGTGGTCAGATCCACGTCTAATCTTCAGGAAGCTAAAAAACATTCTAGGAAGTCCTTCCATTTCTTCTCTCTTTTATTGTGGTATAAGTTGAGTCCAATTAGTATCTCCCGATTCAATTTGGTATCTCCCGATTCAATTTGGTATCTCAATAAAGTGAACCGGGCGTCATGGTCACAACTGAAGGGACACAAGCAAGGAAAATTTGAACTGGGAAGGTTCCAATTGGTATCTGACCATAAGGCGGTATAAATACATGGATGATTCGTAATAATCTTCTACGGAGAAAACTAATCAATAATTTGGACTTGTCTGTAAGTTGTAGCTTGAAACTGTGAATTGTGCATATTGTTTTCTAAAACATTTTTTTGGTGTGCAAGATACTTTTCTTGGATGCTATCATATGATTATGTGCACAGTATTGCTTGTTAGGGTATCAATGTGTGAAATTTGCTAGCCTAAAAATGTTAGAAATTACGCGTGTTGAAATTACTTGAGTTTCGAAAACTTCTTGTCGAAAAGAGGGTCATCATCGGGTTTGGTGCAATGGTCTAGATAAACTACGATGTAATTTGAAAGCAAAATCTGGACACTTGTTGCGACCTCGTGAGAGTATGGGCACATCGTGGAAATGTGCGTGGTTGTGGTGTTGATTTATGTGTAGGGAATATCCTAACTACTTAGTTAAAGCTTGGAAATTAAGGGAAAATTTTAGAAAAATGAGAAGAACCCTGGAAATTGTGAATTGGGTGTTGTTTCCATCAGAGCCGTAGGAGCAGGATTTTTTGGCCAGGGCGAGCTCGCCAGAGCAGGATAGGGCGAGACATAATCTTAGCATGTCTCCCCTATTTTTCCCTAGTCATGCATACATACCCCTAATTGTGTCTGAGATAATCCCTGCAATTCAACCAGTATTCATCAACAAAGAAGTAAGTTATAAACCTTAGCATTTAAACATTAGTTGCAATAAACAACAAAAACTAGAATCCATGTGCTTACATAAAGTGTAAGGAAAAACGAAAGAGAAAGTGAGATATGGTTCATTACATGCCCATGAGAGTGAAAAACCAAATAAGAACCTTGGGAATGGGAGGTGTCGCTAGCAGAGTCTAGGTCCTCTAGGGGTATCACGCCGGAGGATGCCTCATTCAACCAAGGGAACTCCAGATAGTCTCCCGGCTCAAGTCGGGAATCTCCCTCTAGGGTCAGCACAAGTAAAGGTGGCCTTTATAATCTTAGACATCCGGGCCATTAGACAATCTCTCTCTGTACTCTTCCTCATATCGTGTCGCAATTGGCGATGGAGAATCTCGACCTCGAGAGTAGTGGTGGGTGGAACTGGAGTGGTGTTAGCATAAGAGCGGCCCAATCTCCTCTGAATGGCCGTCAGATCCTCCTCAACCCTAGCATCTGAGAGTGGGGGTTGGGACTGGGTAGGGAGAGTGTCACCACCATCATCATCTTCCCCTTATTTATCGTTCGCCTCAGCAGCCGCTTGACTGCTACTGGCCATGTTTGTCTTCCTCCTCTTACTCCTGAAAGTGGAAGCTTGTCTAATCAAAAGAGGGTATAATGGGAGATCCATAAGAAGTACCTGATTAGTGTCCAAGATTGGAAGCTTCGCACGCTTACACATCGCTTCCACCCGCCTAAGAAGGAAGAATGTCTTCTTGTTGTCCCGGTAGAACATTTTCCACTAAGAAATGATTTGTGCACCCACGTTTAGTCCGTACCCTGTAGAGCGCACGCCAACACCAATGCACGAGGAAATGTCACATCTGTGCAGTTTCCCAACAAGTGGATATTCCTCGTATCGAAGTGTAGCCACCTCTTGGTATTCGGTGACCAGTTAGCACTGGTGATGCCCTTCGTAGTGGCCCAGTAGACTCTATTCCGATGCGCAGGATACACTAGTGTATCCTTCAACCAGCACAAGTTGATCTCTCTCAACTTGGCCTCAAACTCCGTGTTGGGGACCTCTTGCACCTCGAGCACATCATTTATGACTTGCGTGTTCAGGGGGATGTTAACTCACTGGATGCAAATGGTAGGATAAGGATCTTGCCAGAAAATAGTAGGGAGGTTGGCATAGAACTCCCTCAGCCAGTTAAAGCGTGCAGCAGGGGGATCCTCTGTTAATGGAGAGCAGCCAAACTCCATCAGACAAGCATAAAATGCGGGTGCCTTTTTCTCTAGGTTTAGTAAATAGAAACCCCTCTCGCAGCAGAACTTGGTGTTCCGGTGGTCGTGGTACCTTTCTGGATTGGCAACATCGGGAAGCTGGAAAAAGGCAAAGTCTCCTCGTTAATACCAGCCATTTTAGATAAGCCTGCAAAATATTTATGAGAAATGCACGTTAGAACACCCTGGGTTTAAACAATGTTTGGCTATGAAAAAGAATTTTTTTTGGATTTAAGTGGCAATGGGCTACTGCCCAATTGAATTCTGCCAAAGAGGCCTAAATCATGCCACATCAGGATGAGAGAGGCCGCCGTAGTGGGATGAAGGCATCTGTGACAAACATTAGGCGCGATCATGGAGCCCTTAGACCCAAAAACTTCATTTTCGGTAAAAATTTAAGTAGATCAGAGTCTATAAAGAACCCTAGAACCTAAATATTCAATTATTCTAGAAAAATAATCCCTAAAGAATGTCCAAATTTGAGTGATATATCAAGAAACTTTTCAACTTCCCCCACCCATTTTGGCATCATTTCAACCATATTTTTTGTGAAATACTAACACCAAGAACGTTGTAGAGACATTGGGGTTGTAACGGAAGTGTCCATGCTAGATTTTTTATATAAAATCAAGAGACCAATTTTTGAATGTTTGAAAAACTACACTAAGGCTATTATATTCAAACGTTTATGATCATGCATTCGTAGTTAATGAGTAATGAAGTAAATAGCGTAAGTAACAAGAACATAACCTTCAAGTTGACGTTTGGAGCGAAGTGTCTGAGAGGATTTTGAGAGTTGGAATAAGAAAAGGGAAGAAATGGGGAAACAATTCCCCTTCCCCCCTTTACTGTCTCCGATCTCCCGTGGCAGTGGAAAGTGCATCGCCACAGCGTCCCTACCTCAGCGGGAAGACTACTGCTCTATCGGGGTCAGGCTGTACAGTTGAACGCATTTTCCTTTCTCCGTGTGTTGCCTCATTACCGTAACCGATCGTTCGAGTATAGAATCCTTTCAAGCTTATGATTTGAAAAACCTCCACCATTTATGGTTTTATAAAAGGCCATGACGCTAGTTTGGAAGTACCCCAAAAAGGGTTCATGCTTATCCCTTCGCTAGTCATTTGGGTATGAACGAGGGGTAAATTGGTATCTATTTTAATGACTCGAACAGTCGTTCTTTAGGAAAAGAAAAGTATTGGGGGAAAACTAAGGACACCATCCCAGAGCGGGCTAGATGCCGCTAGGGTAGCGGTGCCTCAGCAGGATAGGTCGCACCAGAGTGGGAATGACAGGACCAAAACTTAAATGACGCAAAACCTTATTTTCTTCTTTTTCCCAAACCACCAAAAAGAGGCGAGAATCACCCCAGAACACTCAAAAGGCTACCATAGGCTTGGCAAGGAAGGAGAAAGGGAATTCTAGCGTAAGGAGGCCAATAGCTTGCAAATTTCCTATCAAAATCCACCGTCTCGTCGTCCGGAAGCCAGGACATGGAGCTACAATCCCTCAGCAACTGCTTGGCGCCTAGGTAGGCTAGCTTTATTAATAGAGTAGTTGTAAATTTTGTATTCACAGTGTAGTATACTGGTAATTGATGGTAGAATTCATGCGTGGTTTTTTGTTCACCGAAAAAGGGATAGTCGTACATGTAATTCTAGTTGTTCCATTAGAATTATACCGTAGAAGGAAGACTAATCATGTGAACTAGGGTAGGTTATTGTTTGATTTCATATTTATGTGATATGTGTTGGTAATTACTTCATTGTAATGCATGAATGTATATGAATGTAGCATTGTTTATCAAACCTAATGCAATGAGTATTAATGAACAAATGTATGCCATGATTCAACACTTGATTGGATGAATATAAGTATGTACATATGAGTGTGATTATGATAGTGGTTATGTTGAATGGATCGAGTGTCACGTTCCAACAAACTAACTGGGATCAGGTGTCACGTTCTGACATTTATTTTGGAGCAGGTGTCACATTCCGACACACTAATTTGGATCGGGTACCACATTCTGCTACACTAACAGTTTGGGTATGAGTTCCATGAGAAAACCATTGAATTGTCATATCTATTTGTTATTAAGAATGTGGGATGTACCTTGCTTCTGAGCTGACAACTAAACAATAATTTGTATATAAAATTGTATTAATGTTTTATGCTTATTTGGTTATATATCTCGTTATTGAATGAACTATGAATGATAAGTCTCAAAACGAAATGAGATATGGAAACCAGAGACCGAGGGTTCCGAGTTTTGCTGTTTTGCTTAGAGAGTTGGTCTGTGTTATTGTCATTGTGAATTGGGGTGGTGATTTATAAGTATTAAGTAGTTGGGTACTACTCTGGTTGGGGATTTTTATGGGAACGATTTATAAGCATGGATAGAACGTATTATAGAGTCAACGGTTGAGTGATGAGGTGGAATAAGTAAGTGCATGTCGTGAGTGATTGGTCGGGTTGGTAGTGGTTACATTCGGAACCACTCTAAGAAATAGAATGCTAAACTGACGATTCAAAATGGAGCGAGCGACGGTTAGAGTGAAGTGTACCAATATATGTAAAGTATCCAAAATGGTAAGGGTAGGATATAAAGGTGGAGGAATGAACGGTCTTATTTTTTATTTTCCTGCTAGTCGAATATCTTATATTATGCGGTGGGTATCGGGTTGACCGATGATGCCTACCATCACGTGTGGTTTGTACTAATACTACTCTTGTTATTCCTTTCGGCATACTGTGGTTGCAGGGTCAATGACTTTTTCATAGGTTAAGACAAAGATATACTCTAACAACTTCTATTTTTCCTTCCATGTGGTGGGAGCTCCGTCATTGTTACTGTATTTTCTACCTTGTAATCATAAAAGCTCTTGTACATGTTTAGACTAAATCCCTGGGGGCGTTAAATACTTTACAAGTCTTAACTCTAATTATTGACAAAACTCTTTAATTTATAAAAATCTTATGAATGTTAATTATTCTTCAGTTTTCTTAATCTTCCGCATGTCTTAAACTGGTTTTTAATCGAAGATTCTCCTACTTATGTGTTAGAGAAGGTGCCCGCACGGCCAAGTTGTTTGGGTCGTGACAACCACGAAAAAACCACCTAAATCACCTCAATGGATTTTCCAAAACTCAAAATAGGAGAAAACCCCAAAATATTAGACAAAAGGGATCCACATCACACTTTCACAAACCTAGGGTCGGTTATGACAACATCGCAATCGCGACCCATGGTTCACTTAAGTGATCTTGGATAAAGCTCCCCCTTTCATAAACCACCCTTCGCCTACTCGAAGGTCGCAAAAGCGAAGGAGACATCATGAATGTGGAGACCAGTTGTCTTGAATCTTAGATAATGCGAGCTGGTCTTTGTAACGACATGTCCCCGTCGTTATGTAATAGCCAATGGGGAAAGAATTGGGGCTAGAAAACTTTTCGTAGTAACTTGGAAATTCCTAGCCTTGTCCAGATTAGGATGAAATCTGAGTCATGCAAGTTCTAGGGAATTCTGGTAATAAATTGGCGATATATTGGTGAATTTGATCACATGAGTGGATAGCTAAGACTTTAAGTAACCACTACGACTTTACAGAATCGAATTCGAGCAAGTAGAACTCCTGAAACTGATCTAAGTGTGATCAGGTAGTTTTTGAACGGTAAGGGTTGCAGGTGTGCTGTCAAATGGGGGTTTGAAACTCTAATTCCGACTCTCTGTCTTCGTGAAAGCTGCCAGCGCGGGACCGCTGTTGTGGGTTGGTTCCTGCTACGGCGGGTCTGTCGCAAATTAATTCAAGATAAAACATCAAAACGTTATTTTTCTGCAAACTTCATCCTTAAGAGTTAGAAGACGACCCACGCAGGATGAGTTCTTGAATGTTTTTGATGACTTTTAGTTCTAAAGGTAAGGATTTTACGCCCCTATTACGTTTTTCGATCCTTAGAACTTAGATTCTTGGTTAATTATTATTGGGAGACCATTTTGGACTGAATTTGATGGTGGGAAAAGCCCCTAGCTACACCTTAGGATCATGGTTTTGGTCTGGGTTATTGTTTTTGTTATAATCTGGTTAATTAAACCTTAATTAATTGATCCTTGCATTAAATTGTTGTTTTTATACCACGAACAAGCAGAATGAATCTGGAAAGGAAAGATTCACATGCCTTAGGGAGATTCAAGCTTTGTTTCGAGGTAGGTGAAGGTTCAATTTCATGTGTTTGTGTGATGTATCTTGGTAATTGCTCATTGCGATGCATCTACGTATGTGAATGAGGCATTGTTGATCATACCTAATGAAATAAGTATTAACGAACAATTGAATGTCATGATTCAACACTTGATTGTATGATTATGAGTATGTACATTATGAGTGTGAATGTGATTGTGGTTGCGTTTATTGAATCAGGTGTCACATTTCAACACATATATTGCAGCAAGTGTCACGTTTCAACACATATATTGGATCGGGTGTCACGTTCTTCTACACTAATTGGGATCGGGTTCCACATTCCAGTACACTAAAAATTTGGGCATGGGTTCCATGAGAGGACCATTGAATTGTCATATTTACTTGTTATTGAGAATGTGAGTTGTACATTGCTCTTGAAATGATAATGTAACGCCCCTCAAAATGAAATAGGATAATTAGAGCTACACATGTGTGTTAGTAGTTGATAAACTTGTATAAATGTTTGAAAATGAGTTTATAAGTCAGTTTAGTTGAGTTTGAAGTCAAACGTCAAAGAGACGTTCAAGACGTTTGGAAACTAGTCTTTTACGTGTTGGTGTGTTCTAGTATGTTGTTGATGTTTTTTTGTGTTGTTTGGAGTGTAAAATCAGTGGAGGTGACCCTAGTGTCTTAATAAATGTTTTTAGGGTCAAAACGTTCGGGTACGACTCCCCGGGACCACCCTAAGGGTCCTCGAGGAGGACCCCAACCCTTGGCTAAGCAAGTTGCCAGGGCAACTTGAAAATACACTTGGAGGGAGCATGTCCGCGTCGCGGACTAGCTCTACCAAGGGCCAAAAATCTTGGTCCGCGTCGCGGACGTGTCGCGGACTCCTCTGTCTCGAAATTTAATTTCTAGAAAATTGCGGGAACACCTCCGTATCGTGGACTTGTTTCCCGACGAAATCTGCGAAAATAAAACTCAAGTTTGACTTGTTTAAAAAGGTCCAACTAAGTGAGGGGTACTTTGGGGAATTATTATAAATGGTTATTCTACCTATTTTAGGGTTAAAAAACCCCCAAGACCAAGACTTAGACCTCATTATTCCAATTGAACCTTCCCTCTCAAATAAACTTTCTCTCTAGAACTCCATGGAAGACATCTTTGAAGCTTCAAGCTAGGGGTTGGGTTCCTACTGATTTCTCCTTCAAATTCCTAAGGAAATTAATCACAAAGGTATGGGGATTTTATCTTTGATTCTCCTTTCAATCAAAGAGCCAAATCGAAGCGATTTCAATGTTTTTCAAAAACACTAAAAACACCCAATTTCAATTCTAAGCTTGGGTTCTTGCATGAAAGTATTTCAAATGATGGTTTATGTTAATATTGATGGTTTTAAGGTCAAAAACTCCATGAACCCTTGCATATCTTGAAACTCTAATTTTGGGTCTAAAGTGGGTCTATTGATTATGAGCTAATAATGTGATATTAATGTGTAGATTGTTACGGGCTATTGATTTATATATTGTTCTATATTGAATTATGAGGAATTGATGGTCAATTGTGTTATATTGGATGTTGGCCTTGAATGGGCAATTGTGACCTAAGGTTTATGATGATAATGAAGTTGTGAATAGATTATTTGATTCTAGTATTATATATATATATATATATATATATATGTAGTAGATGTTATAATTGTGATGTTTGATCCCTTTGAAAGTGGGGAGGTTTTACTTTATAAGCATGTTGTGATCGTGGCCTTGTAGGCAAAGTTGGATGATTATTGTGTTGAGTAATGTTGATTATGTGAAGGTAATGTGATATGATGTGAATTGTGTATGGTCTAAGAGCATGAAAGGTAACCTAGTGAAGAATGAATGAAAGAATGGGAGTTAAATTTAATGAATGAAAGCTGGGTCTATTGTAAGGATAGTCTCATAAAGTACTCCTTTAAATGAATGGGGTTCCTAGATGAAAGGTTTTCTCATCTTTGAATCCGAGAGCTTCCTTAATGAATGAATGAGGGTTAGGATGGGTATTCCTTCATGAGTTGAGATGAGAATACT
>JAJOOD010017070.1:0-25157 GCA_029582525.1 Solanum tacnaense | reverse complement strand
ATGTTGTCCAGTTTTGGGACTTGTACTCATTTTGTAGTAGCTCTGTACTGGTGACTTCCAGGTTCTGGGAGGGATCTTTATTTGTATATAGGTTTTTGGGTTGCTTCCGCCTGTTTATATTGTTATTTGCCTACTCTTGTTTAATTTCTACCCTCAGATCCATTACTTGTTGTTCCGGGTTACGGGTTGGCTTACCTGCTGGTGGGTTATAGTAGGTGCCATCATGACTTGATAAATCGGGTCGTGACACTCAAACACTTAGAATCATTTATACCCTCAATATATGCTAGATTCAAACCGAAATTACACCCAGAAACATGAATCAAAGCACAAGAAACTTCAACAACACAACCCACAAGAATTCAAACGAATTTCATCAGGAACTCAAAGGATTTACTTACAAATCAAACATATTTCGCTGAATTGAATCATGATTGGCTCATGGGCAAACTAACCCAACGCTATGTGATTTCACAGACCTTGTAGGGATCACCCCCGATGAAATCCACAAGCTAAACTCGACGATCTTGACGAATCTTGCTTCTCTTCTCCTTTCTCCTCTTCTTTTCTCTTTCTCCAAGCCCTAGAGTATTTTGGTAAAAGCGTAAAATGATCTAATTCTGATTAGACCCTAAATTAATTACCAAAAATGAAATCAAATAATTGGGCAAGGAAAAGACCAAACTACCCTTTCAAAATCCGGATTGGACTTTCCTTATTCCAGTAGCCCAACTTCCAAAGGGCATAACTCACTCATACGAACTCGGAATCGCACAAACTCAGTGGCGTTGGAAAGATCATTCCAAGAGATTTCCTACCATGTCTGGAAGTACCTCTAACTCATCCTAAACTAGAAGTTATGGCCATTTGAAGTTGACCAAAAACTCATTTTTTTCCTAACTTAACAAAATTTCCAGATTTTCATTCTTTCCAAAAATGACTATTTCAAATTCTTAGCTTTTCAGTAGTTATTTCAAATTGTGATATGTTACAATATCTCCCCCTTGGGAACATTCGTCCTCGAATGAGATTACTCTTACTAGGCTAAGGGTGTAACATGCAACATTTAGTTCAAGCACCCACAAGCAAATGCAAAACAACATGCCAACTTATAAATAAATACTAAGAAAGGATTAGTACCTTAATTCGGAACCTCTCCGGATTCAAAGAGATGTGGATATCTCTTCTTCATATCCTCCTCAGCTTCCCAATTAGCTTCTTCAACAAATTGGTTCCTCCAAAAGACTTTGACTGATGCTACCTCTTTAGTCCTCAACTTGCGAACTTGACGATCGATAATCTGAACAGGAATATCCTCATAAGATAAGTTATCCTTGATCCCAATATTTTCAGTTGGTATAATCAATGAAGGATCGCTCATGCACTTCTTCAACATGGAGAGGTGAAATACCAGATGAACCGCGGCTAACTCTTGTGGTAGCTCCAACTCATAAGCTACATTGCCAATCCTCTTGGATATTCAATAAGGTCCAATATACCGGGGACTAAGCTTCCCCTTCTTACCAAACCTCATAACACTCTTCATGGGTGAAAATTTTAGATATACCCAATCATCTACTTCAAACTCTAACTCCTTTCTCCTAACATCAGTGTAGGATTTCTGACGACTCTTTGTCGTTTTCAACCTCTCTTGGATCACTTCTACCTTATCCATAGCTTGATGAACTAAATCTAGTCCTATCAACTCTGCTTCACCAACTTCATACCATACAATCGGAGATTTGCATCTTCTCCCATAAAGAGCTTCATAAGGAGCCATTTCGAAGCTAGAGTGGTAACTATTGTTGTAAGCAAACTCAATTAGAGGTAGGTGATCATCCCAATTACCTTTGAAATCAATCACACATGCCCTTAAGATATCCTCTAAGGTCTGAATAGTGCGCTCTGCTTGCCCATCTATCTGAGGATGAAAGGCAGTACTTAAGTTCACCTTTGAACCCAAGCCTTTCTGAAAAGATTTCCAGAACTGCGCAGTAAATTGTGCACCTCTATTTGAAATAAAGGAGACTGGAACCCCATGAAGTCTTACCACCTCTTGAAGATACAACTTAGCATAATCTTCTACCGAACGAGTAGTCTTTATCAACAAAAAGTGGGCAATTTTTGTCATTCTGTCGACAATCACCCAAATATAATCATGCTTCCTGTGAGACCTTGGTAAACCTATGATGAAATCCATATTAATCATCTCCCACTTCCATTCCAGAAGTTCTATATTCTGAGCCAAACCACTGGAACTTTGGTGCTCTACTTTAACTTGTTGGCAATTTGGACACTTAACAACAAATTCTGCAATGCCCTTCTTCATACTATTCCACCAATATACCTCTCTTAAGTCACGATACATCTTTGTGGAACCCGGATGAATGGAATATCTGGAGCTATGAGCTTCCTCCATGATCCTCTCTGGAGTCCATCCACCATTGGTACACACAATCTACCTTGATATCTCAATACACCATCTCCCCCTTGTTCAAAAGCTAATACTTTTTGCTTATGAACATCTACCTTCAATTCAAGAAAAATAGGATCTTGGTCTTGCTTTTCTTTCACTTCTGACACTAATGAAAATTCAACCCCATTCATCACCACTACTCCTCCTTCCGTGGGATCCATTAGTCGGACTCCTAATCGTGCAAGTCTATGCACATTTTTCTCTAACTCTCTCTTTTTCTCCTCAACATGGGTAGTACTACCCATAGACAACCTGCTTAAAGTATCAGCAACAACATTAGCCTTACCTGAGTGGTAAAGAATACGCATGTCATAATCCTTGAGTAATTCTAACCACCTCATTTGTCTGAGATTAAGCTCTTTCTAAGTGAACAGCTATTGAAGGCACTTGTGATCGGTGAATTCATCAACATGAACACCATACAAATAGTGACGTCATATCTTCAAGGCAAATACTACGACAGCCAACTCTAAGTCATGTGTTAGGTAGTTCTTCTCATGAACTTTCAACTGTCTGGAGGCATAAGCTATAACCTTGTCATTCTGCATTAACACGCAACCCAAACCAACTCTAGACGCATCACAATAGAAAACAAAACCTTGCGTACCTTCTGGTAAGGTCAAAATTAGGGCAGTAGTCAACCTCTTTTTCAATTCCTGAAAGCTTTTCTCACAAGCTTCAGACCATTGAAAATTAATTGTCTTCTGAGTCAATTTGGTCAAAGGAGACAAAATAGACGAGAACCCCTCTACAAACCTCCTATAATAGCTAGCCAAACCCAAGAAACTCCTAATATCAGTTAGAGATGTGGGTCTAGGCCAATTCTGCACTGCCTCAATTTTCTGAGTATCAACTTTAATCCCCTCTCCAGATACAATATGGCATAAAAATGCCACAGACTCGAGCCAAAACTCGCATTTAGAGAACTTAGCATAAAACTCCTTATATTTCAAAGTCTGAAGAACTAAACTGAGATGACTAGCATGATCTTCTTCATTCCTTGAATAGATTAGTATGTCATCAATAAAGACGATAATAAACATATCTAAATAAGGTTTGAATACCCTATGCATAAGGTCCATGAATGTTACAGGTGCATTGGTCAAACCAAAGGACATGACCAAAAACTCATAATGACCATAACGGGTTCTGAAAGCTGTCTTTGGAATATCACATTCCCTTACCCTTAACTGATGGTAGCCAGATCTGAGATCTATCTTATAGAAACAAGTGGCACCCTGAAGTTGATCGAATAGATCATCAATCTTTGGAAGAGGATACTTGTTCTTGATGGTAACCTTGTTCAACTGACGGTAATCTATACACATCCTAAGGGAACCATCTTTCTTTCTCACAAACAAGACTGAAGCACCCCAAGGTGAGACACTTGGTTGAATAAAACCCTTATCTAAGAAATCCTTTAACTTCTCTTTAAGCTCTTTCAACTCTGCTGGTGCCATTCTATATGGCGGAATACATATAGGATGAGTATCTAGTAGAATATCTATATTGAAGTCGATCTCTCTCTCAAGAGGGACTCCGGGAAGATCATCAGGAAAGACTTCTGGAAACTCTTTTACTACTGGAACTGACTGGATAGGATGTATCTCAACACTAGAGTCATTAACTCAGACTAAGTGATAGACACACCCCTTAGAAATTAACTTCCTTGCCTTAAATACAAAATAAAATGATCCTTAGGCACTGCTGAACTGCTTTTCCACTCTAAGACTAGCTCATTTGGAAACTGAAACTTGACAACTCGAGGTCTATAATCAACTGAGGCATAACAGGCATGAAGCCAGTCCATACCAAGAATGACATCAAAATCTACCATGTCTAACTCAATTGAATCAACCATGGTACTCTTGTGATTGACGGAAACGAGACAATCACCATAGACTCTCTCTACTAGAATAGACTCACAACCAGGTGTAGAAACACTGAAGGGTTCACTAAGTTGTTCATGAATAACATCAAAATTCATCGCAACAATTGGAGTTATAAAGGATAATTCGCTCCTGGATCTAGCAAAGTGTAAACATCAAAGTTAAAGACTTGCATCACACTAGTGACAACATCTAGAGAATCTTTTTGCTCTTGGAAACTTTGGATAGCATATAAGCGGTTTCCTTCTCCGCCTGCCCTTGAAGTAGCTCATCTAGATTCAACTCTATCTAGTGGAGCAACTAATGAAGATTGGGCTCTATTTCCCTGATTTCCACTACCTTGCCTATTTTTAGGGCACTCTTTCATGAAGTGACCCTCTTGCCCACACTTGATACAACCTGACTGGCAATCACGACACTTACCTGGGTGGGTCCTACCACACATAGCACATGCATGAGCCTAGTTATCTCATTGTGCCACACTACCTTGAGACTGTATAGGTCTAGCTCTGAAATTCTGGGAATTTTGACTATTGTACTCACCTTTGTTCCTTCTGCATAGCTTGATGTACTAAATCTGGTCCTATCAATCCTGCTTCACCAACTTCAAACCATCCAATAGGAGATCTAAATCTTCTCCCATAAAGAGCTACATAAAGAGCCATTTGGATGCTAGAGTGGTAACTATTATTGTAAGCAAACTCAATAAGAGGTAGGTGATCATCCCAATTACCCTTGAATTAAAACACACAAGGCCTCAACATATCCTCTAAGGTATGAATAGTGTGCTCTTCTTGACCATCTGTATGAGGATGAAAATCAGTACTCAAGTTCACTTTTGAACCCAAGCTTTTTTGGAATGACTTCCAAAACTGTGCAGTAAATTATGCACCTCTATCTGATATAATCAAAATAGGGACTCCATGAAGTCTTACCACCTCCTGAATATATAACTTGCCATAATCCTCTGCTGAATGGGTAGTCTTTACCGGCAAATAGTGGGCTGATTTGGTCATTCGATCCACAATCACCCAAATAGAATCATGCTGCCTGCGAGACCTTGGCAAGGGGGAGATATTGTACCATCTCGCAATTTGAAATAACTAGGAAGAAGCTAAGAATTGGAAATAGTCATTATTGGAAAGAATGAAAATCTAGAAATTTTGTTAAGTTAGAATAAGTTGAGTTTTGTTCAACTTCAACCTGCCATAACTTCTAGCTCAGGATGACTTAGGTGCACTTCCAGATATTGTAGGAAATATCTTGGAGTAATCTTTCCAACGCCACCGAGTTTGCACGATTCCAAGTTCATATGAGAGAATTATGCCCTTTGGAAATTGGGTTGTTCGAATAAGGAAAGTCTAAAACCGGATTTTAGAAGGGTAGTTTGGTCTTTTCCTTACCCTTTTATTTTGATTCGTTTTTGGTAATTACTTTGGGGTCTAAACTTAATTTGGTCAGTTTACACTTTGGAGAATTTGAGTTAGGGTTTTAGAGAAGAAAAACGAAGAGGAGAAAAGGGAAGAGAAGCAAGATTCATCAAGATCGTTCTAGTTTGATCGTGGATTTCATCAAGGGGTGATCCTTACAAGGTATGTGAGATCACATAGTGTTGGGTTAGTTCACCCACGCGAAAATCATGATTCAATTTTAGTGAAGTTATTAGATTTGAAAGTAAATCCTTGAGTTCTTGATTAAATTCGTTTGAATTCTTGTGGGTTGTGTTGTTGGAGTTTTCTTGAGATTGATTCAAGTTTTTAGTTGTGTTTTCTGGTAGAATCTGATGTATATTGAGGGTATAAATGATTCTAAGTGTTTTGGGAAAGAATCATTGAAGTTTAGAGGGTTTAGAGATGAAAAACATTTATCTCTAAACCCTAGGGAAAAGGGTGGGGGGTCGTGCCAGCCAGCGCACCCCAAAAGGGTCTCTGAAGTTTACCCCTTGGGGTGACGCGCCAGCCAGCGTGCTCCAGGGGAGTCTCTGATCTTTTTCCTCTGGCGACCCACGCCTCTCAGAGCGCCAGGGACGCCAGTCCTTCCCATTTCTTCACCAACTTTTCGTACTTGTTCCTTAGTAATATACCTATGTTTTCTAGTTGACTCCAACACTCTAAGGTACATCTAAACATCATGAAATAATCCATAAACATGAGATCATGAACCTTGAATCCATAATCCAATTCAAGGAAATTTAAGATCAAAGTCAAGGGAAGTAAGAGTCAAGTCAAGCGAAGTTCTTCGACTTTTCCAAAATTCTTTTTCCAAATGTTTTAACTTTGTTATAAGACTTAAAGTTCAAGTTGAGTAAAGATTAAAGAATAAAGTTTGAAGTTCATTTCTTCAAAAGAAGTATAGCGGGACTATGTATTCCCAAAGAGTAAAATATTTTCATATTTAATAAGAAAGGAAACCTTGATTTCCAAAGACCCTTTGAGCTAGTTTTCAAAAAAGAGTAATCGCTTTCTAAATAAACCAAGAGAGGAAACTTTGATTTCCAAGATAGCCTTTGAGCTAAGTTTTTGAGCAATTATCTCAAATCACAGAAAGAAGTATATTTTTAAACATAAGAGCTAGTATCATATTTTGGGAGTAGTATTGAGCACCGATATGGGGGAGAGTTCAGACAACTCACAGCCCCTATAAACCATGTAGCCATCATGTGTAGAAAAGGGTCATACTTTTTAGACGATTCCTTTAGTGCTTTTTAGCATAGACTAGTGGATCCACTTAGTAGTTCAGGTTCTATACCCTCGGCAAGGTATAGGACGGCCCTGGCAGTGTGAGGCAAAACGTTGTATCATCACAATAGCACTTACGTGATGGTTTTCGGTTAGAGAAACTCCCACAGAAGTAATTGTATTCTTAAATACACAGTTTATTTGTAATTTTACATACATTTGAGACTTATGTTGTATCCTTACATACACACAGAGTTGACATCATGTTTTAAACAGCTTTTCTTTATAATGCACTTGTTTTAAACTGCTTTATATTGAAATGTGTTCAGTTATATTGAGTTGAGGTGAGCTAGGTAAGTGTTCCTTTCAGATTCTTTTCAATCTTAAGTTGTGTTTAGCATTACAACTTGCATACTCGTTCATTCAATGTATTGATGCTAGTTGGCCTGTATCTTTATATGATGGATACACAGGTAACTTGGATTGGCATCTGGCGCATCGTTGATCCAGAGAGCACTCTAGAGTCAGTTCGTGAGCCTCCTTGCATTCCAGAGGACTCCTTTTTATTGCTTCAATTATTTTATTAGTTCACTAGGATGTCGTGGGGTTTGTCCCGACATCCATCTCAGTTGTTTTAGAGGCTTCATCGACAGTCAACTGTTAGTTCTTTAGTCTTTTCATTGTCATTATCTTATGTTAAGACTTGAGTTTGCCTTAATGACCAAGTTGAATGTTCCTTTAAAACATTCCAGTTTATTTCATAGATTTATCTTTATTGATTTAAATCTTCCACTAAGTAAGTAAGTCAGGCCAAGGGTTCCATTGGGGCTTGCAATGGTTATCGAGTGTCAGTCCCGCCCAGCGTGTAGGCTCGGGGATTGACAAATATATATAGAAAGAAGGGTCATATCATATATATATATATGTAATGCGATACAAATTGTACAAAATAGGTCAAATTAAAGTGTCGAAGAGACAAAATAACTCAAGATAGAGATAATGATAGTTTATGTTCACTCAATAATAATATTGTGATCATCACTTTGGAGAAATCTTTTCACAATATCTAGGCATGGTTGCAAAATGGTAGTCCTCCATGCTTCATCAACAACTTCGTTTCTATCTCCTTTGAAAACGTCAGTAGCAATAATATGATGCACCAACCACATTTTCTCATTTATTAACCGTTGAATATTGTCAAGTTGGTGACAAATTAATAAACGAGTATTACACTTGATATTAGCAATTGACGATTGAAGAAGCATCTTCGTTGATTCATTATCTTCGTCTATATTTGTTTCTTCTCTTAAATATTTGTACATTTTTGAGACACAAATGGACCGTCGAATTCCTTTGGTGTAATCTACATCTGGAATGAAAATCTGCCGCACCTCATCCACTAGCCCTGCATGCAACATAAATTTAAAGAAGAGTTTTATTTAGTGGAACATAAATTTGTTAACCAAAAATATTATTAAGAAAATTATATAAGAAAATTTTTTAGCTAGATGCATGATTATATCTTGATTGATATATAAAACAATTACAACAATTACCTGCATTGACCATTTGATCAACCCTCATGTCAACTCTACGGTTCAAGACTGATTGCACTACATCAATCCAAATAAAGAAAGTATCATACTTATATTTGAACATGAACACAGGGTCTTCCACAAGTTTTTCAATATACGAATTTGACCCTCCAACAATAATTGGAACACGTTGAGTCATCAAAAACTTTTATATGTAGACAATAGCTTGCAAACAAAAATCTTCAACTGTGAAGTCGAAATCTTGCTCAATTTCACCTAAGAAAATGTGATCAAATTAACTTTCTCAGAATTGGAATAAATAATTTTTTAATAGTAAAGTATATTTTCCACTAGAATCTACAATTACTACTATTAAATTATCTAGGTAGTCATTTGATATAAATATTATTGGAAATAAATATATACAGCTAACAAATAGTGTCGTACACCTTGTTTCTCAGTGTGTGATCTTGTTTGTAACAATTTCAAGTCCCTTATATACTTGCATTTTGTCCGAGTTGATTATTTCTCCTCGAAAATGGGTGGCAAGGTCAACAAGGAGAAGGGATTTTCCCGTTCCTGTTACTCCCAGAATGAACACCACTTTCTTCTGGGTGAACTTGTTATAGTTGATGAAAGTATTCATTTTAGCTACACATAAAATAAAATTAAAATAATAATTAGTTTAAGTAAATAATCTTATGAAAACCACTCATGCATACCGCCAGACATTAAAAAATGATGAAAATATAAAGTTAATGAGTAGAAACATTGGTTTAGATGGAATATACTATGTAAAAAAAATATATATTTTTCTTGATGGTGACTATGAAAGAAATTGTATTGAGCTTTTATAGTAAAATCTGTTTGTGGACTTATTAATTGACATTCAATATTCAGAATTACTGATATCTTTTAGGATAAGAATGACTTTTGAAGAATTATATATATATATATATATATATATAATTCATATCTTTTAAGATAGTTCTTCAAAAAATATACATATACATCACCATGAATTTTGGTGATTAAGCTTAAATAATTTTAGGATGACGTTTCTAGATGTACATTGTTATGAGATCACATATAGAATTGATGAAATGATCGATTACAAAAGGATTGTAAAAAGAAACCTTGCTTGAGATGGAATATACTATGTAAAAATATATATATTTTTCTTGATGGTTGCTATGAATGAAATTGCATTCAGCTTTTATAGTAAAATCTGTTTGTGAACTTATTAATTGACATACCATATTCAGAATTACTGATATCTTTTAGTATAAAAATGACTTTTGAAAAATTTATAGATATGTCAACTTGAAATTTGGTAAATATTATTAAATATATTTTAGGATTAAGTTATTAGATGTACATTGTTAGGAGATCACAGACAACTGGGCTTTTATCGAAAAAATGTGATTATAAACTTATTAATTGGTATACCAAATTGAAAAAATAATATATATATATATGTAATTCATATCTTTTAGTATAAGAATAGTTCTTGAAAAAATATACAGATACGTCACCTTGAATTTTGGTGATTAAGCTTAATAATTTTAGGATGACGTTTCTAGATGTATAGTGTTATGAGATCACATACAGAATTGAAGAAAACATCGATTACAAAAGGATTGTAAAAAGAACTCAATAATATTTCTGACGAAATATATTCAAGTGATAGTGCATTAATTCTTACACTATTTAACAACATGTCATAAGTGTTATGTCTAATTCAATTAGAGGAAAGGGGACAATTATCGATAACTATTTCAGTTACGAGTATTTACATTAACTAGTGCAGCATATTATCACTCCCCGAGCCTACACCCCGGACATGGCTGTCACTCGAGAACTATTGCTTACCCCAAGCGAACCCTTGGCCTGGCTTACTTACTCAGTGGAAGACTTTACTCAAGATAAATATACTTTAAAAGAGTAACTGAACTGCTTAATAAATAACTTAGAATGTAATAAATTACATTCACTGCCAAAGTAGCAACTCAAATCTCAACTTAACTGAAAAGGAAAAGTAAAGACTCATCAACTAACATCAACTAACTCTGTCTATGAAGCCTCTAAACAACTGAGATGGACGTCGGGACAAGACCCATGACATCCTAATGAACTAAAATACTGAAAGCAATAAAAAGGATCCTCCGAAAAGCTAGGAGGCTCACCAACTGACTCTGAGTGCTCAACTTGATCAACGAGGCGCTGGATGTTGATCCTGGTTAACTGTGTCTGCATCAAAAGACGATGCAGGCCAACTAGAATTAGTACATTGAATGCACGAGTATGCGAGTTGGAATGCTAACATAACATAGGCTTGAAAAGATTCTGAAAGAAACACTTACCTTGGCTCTTTTCAACTCATGAATACTTAACTCAAAATAAAGCAATAAAACACATGCAATATATGAAAATCTTTATAAAACAGTAAAAGCAACATAGTTCGTTAAAGAAAATGCAATAACAAACTCAACTTTACTCATATAATAAAGTAATATAGTTTTCTGTGGGAGTTTGTCTAACAGACAACCACCACTCGAAGCCTAAGTGATGATACAGCATCTTGCCTACGCTACCAGAACTGTCCTATACTTTGCCGTCATATAGGACACCTTAACTAAGTGGATCTCTATGCTAAAAGAATCTTAAGGAGTCATCTAAAAAGTATGATCCTTTACTACCCATGATGGCTACATGGTCTATGGGGACGTGAGTTATCTGAACTCAAACTCGTCCCCATATTGGTGCTCAATACTACTCCCAAAATATACTTAGCTCATATGTTTGTAAAAACAAAACTTAGCTTAAAAGCTCTCTTGGAAATCTCAGTTTCCTTTCTTGCTCAAATGTGAAAACATTTACTCTTTGGGAATATATAGTTCCCAAATAATCTTTGAAGAATGAACTTTACTCTTACTCTTTACTGAAAACTAGCTCAAAGGCTCTTTTGGAAATCTCAGTTTCCTTTCTTGTTTAAAGGTGAAAACATTTACTCTTTGCGAATACATAGTCCCGATAAACTCTTTTGAAGAAATGCACTTCAAACTTTACTCTTTACTCAACTCAAAACTCAAGTTTTAAAACAAAGTTAAAACATTTGTAAAAGACTTTTGGAAAACTTTATGAACTTCTCTTAACTTGACTCTTGACTTCTCTTGACTTGACTCTTAACTTTCCTTGAATTTAATTATGGATTCAAGGATTGTGATTTATGATAGGAAAGATCTCATGATGTTTAGAATGATTTTAGATTAGCTAAACATGAGAAATGATCAAGAAATCACTGCCTGGAACCTAGTCCGTGACGCGGAGGTGTTTTTAAATTTTCATCGCGAAAATAATTTTTGAGGCAAAACGGTCCGTGACCGCTCCGTGACTCAAATAGATTTTTCTCAAATCTGAGGAGCAAGTCCACAACACCTTTTCACCGCCCAGATTCACCCGACTTTTTCCTTCTTTCATTTTCAAGTCCCAATTCACCTAAACTCGACTATTCTTCTCAACTTTTCCTTAGATTCAGATACCCAGCATATGTACCCATGAACCTAACTCAAAATAACTCTTAAACTCGATGTAAAGATCTTAGAAACTTCGCAATTCAGCCCAATTCAAGAACGAAAAACAAATTGAAGAACACCATTCAAGATTCATCAACTTTCAACTTTCTAGAACGAACTTCACTGAAATAAACATGTTTGGCGCATGGGTGAACGAACCCAATGCTATGAAAGACTCATATACCTCTTTAGGGATTAAACCTTGTCGAAATCCACAAGCTAAACCTTCAAGAACGATGAACTTTGCTCTTTCTCCTCTTTTCTCCTCTTGTGTTCTTTCTCCAAAAACCCTAGGGTAAATCTCCAATTGCCTAAACTGAACCAATTCAGTTTTGACCCTTAATTAATTCACCAAAAATGAATTAAAATAATAGGGTATGGAAAAGACCAAAACACCCTTTAAAAATCCGGATTGGTCATTTTCTTATTTGAACAGCCCAACTTCCCAAGGACGTATCTCACTCAAACGAACTCAGAATTGCGCAAACTCGGCGGTGTTGGAAAGATAACTCCAAGATCTTTCCTACGGTATCTGGAAGCACATTTAAATCATCATGAGCTAGGATTTATTGTCATTTGAAGTTGAAAAAAAACTCAAACTTAACTTAACCAACTTTCTAGATTTTTATTATTTCCAAAAATCACTCTTTCTTATTCTAGCTCTTTCTAGTTACGGGGGTTACAATATCTCCCCCTTGGTAAAATTCGTCCTCGAATGAGATTGCTCTTAGTAGGCTAAGGGTGTAACATGTAACATTCAGCTCAAACACCCAACAAGCAATGAAATTACATCATGCTAACTTTTAAATAAAATGCCAAGAAAAGGATTAGTACCTTAATTTGGAACTTCTCCGGATTCAAAGAGTTGTGGATATCTCTTCTTAATATCCTTCTCAGCTTCCCAAGTAGCTTCCTCAACAAACTAGTTCCACCAAAGAACTTTGACTGATGCTACCTATTTTGTTCTCTACTTGTGAACTTGGCAATCTAAAATCTGAAAAGGAATTTCTTCATCATAAGATAAGCTATCCTTGATACCAATATCTTCAGTTGGTATGATAAGTGAAGGATCTCCCATGCACTTCTTCAACATGGAGATGTGAAATACCGGATGAACCGCTGCTAACTCTTGGGGTAGCTCTAACTCATAAGCTACATTGTCAATCCTCTTGGATATTTTGTAAGGGCCAATATACCAGGGACTAAGTTTCTCCCTTCTTACCAAATCTCATAACACCCTTCATGGGTGATACTTTCAAGTATACCCAATCATCTACTTCAAACTCTAGGTCACTTCTCCTAACATCAGTGTAGGATTTTTGATGACTCTGGGCCGTTTTCAACCTCTCTTGAATCACTTTCACCTTCTTCATAGCTTGATGAACTAAATCTGGTCCTATCAACCCAGCTTCACTAACTTCAAACCATCCAATATGATATCTGCATCTTCTCCCATAAAGAGCTTCATAAGGAGTCATCTGGATGTTGGAGTGGTAACTAGCGCCCCTTCTTTCAAAGAGATGAGGACGGGTTATTCACATTTGAGGTGCGTGATCATCCCAATTACCCTTGAAACCAATTACACAATCTACCTTGATACCTCAAAACACCATCTCCCCCTTGTTCAAAAGCCATCACCTTTTGCTTATGAACATTTGCCTTCAATTCAAGCAAAATAGGATCTTGGTCTTGCTTTTCTTTTACTTCTGACACTAATGATGATTCAGCCCTATTCATCTTCACTACTCCTCCTTATGTGGAATCCATTAGTCAAACTCCTAGTCGTGCAAGCCTATGAACCTCTTTTGCTAACTCTTTCTTATCTTCCTCAAAATAGGCAGTACTACTCATAGACAACCTGCTCAAAGCATCAGCAACAACATTAGCCTTACCTGGGTGGTAAAGAATACTCATGTCATAATCTTTGAGTAATTCTAACCACCTCATTTGTCTAAAATTAAGCTCTTTCTGAGTGAACACATACTTAATACTCTTGTGATCGGTGAACACATCAACATGAACACCATAAAGATAATGGCGCCATATTTTCAAAGAAAATACTATGGCAGCCAACTCTAGATCACGGGTTGGGTAATTCTTCTCATGAACTTTCAACTGTCTGGAGGCATAAGCTATAACTTTGCCATTCTACATTAACACACAACCCAAACCAACTCTAGACGCATCACAATACACAACATAACTTTGCGTACCTTCTGGCAAGGTCAATACGAGGGCAGTAGTCAACCTCTTTTCAATTCCTGAAAGCTTTTCTCACAAGCTTCAAACCATTGAAACTTCACTGTCTTCTGAGTTAACTTGGTCAATAGGGATGAAATAGATGAGAACCCCTCTACGAACCTTCTATAATAACCAGCCAAACCCAAGAAACTCCTAATATCAGCTGGAGATGTGGGTCTAGGCCAATTCTACACTGCCTCAATATTCTAAGTATCAACTTTAATTCCCTCTCCAGACACAATGTCACCTAAGAATGCCACATACTCAAGACAAAACTCACATTTAAAAAACTTAGCATATAACTCCTTATCTTTTAAAGTCTGAAGAACTATTCTAAGATGACTAGCATAATCTTCTTTATTCCTTGAATAGATTAGTATGTCATCAATGAAGACGATAACAAACATATCTAAATAAGGTTTGAATACTCTATTCATAAGGTCCATGAATGTTGCAGATGCATTAGTCAAACTAAAGGACATGACCAAAGACTCATAATGACCATAACGGGTTTTAAAAGCTATCTTTGGAATATCACATTCCCTTACTCTTAACTGATGGTAGCCAGATATGAGATCTATCTTAGAGAAACAAGTAGCACCCTGAAGCTGATAGAAAAGATCATCAATTATTGAAAAAGGATAATTATTCTTGATGGTAACCTTGTTCAACTGACGGTAATCTATACACATCCTAAGGGTACCATCCTACTTCCTGACAACAAGACCGGAGCGCCCCAAGGTGAGACACTTGGTTGAATGAAACCCTTATCTAGGAGATCTTTCAACTGCTCTTTAAGCTCTTTCAACTCTGTTGGTGCCATTCTATATGGCGAAATAGATATAGGATGAGTATCTGGAAGAACATCTATACCGAAGTCTATTTCTCTCTCAGGAGGGACTCCGGGTAGATCATCTGGAAAGACTTCTGGAAACTCTTTTACTAGTGAAACTAACTAAATAGGAGGTATCTCAACACTAGAGTCATTAACTCAGACTAAGTGATAGACACACCCCTTGGAATCTAACTTTCTTACCTTAAGGTACGAATTAAAATGACCCTTAGGCACTACTAAACTGTTTTTCATTCTAAGGCTGGCTCATTTGGAAACTGGGACTTGACAACTCGAGTTTTACAATTAACTGAGGCATAACATGCATGAAGCCAGTCCATACCAAGAATGACATCAAAGTCTACCATGTCTAACTCAACTAGTTCAGTCATGGTACTCTTGTGATTGACGGAAACGGGACAATCACGATAGACTCTTTCTGCTAGAATAGACTTACCAACAGGTGTAGAAACACTGAAGGGCTCACTAATTTGCTCAAGAATAACATCGAAATTCATAGCAACATAAGGAGTTACAAAGGATAAACTCGCTCCTGGGTCTAGCAATGCATAAACATTAAAGTTAAAGACTTGGATCATACCAGTGACAACATCTGGTGAATCCTCTTGCTCTTGCCGACTAGTGATTGCATAAAGACGGTTTGCTCCTCCGCCAGTACCAAAAGTAGCCCCTCTAGGTGCAGCTTTGTCTGGTGGAGCAACTGAAGAAGACTGGGCTCTATTGCCCCCATTACCATTACTATGTCTGCTCTTAGGACACTCTCTCATAAAATGATCGTTCTGGCCACACTTGAAGCACTAGTGGAGCCATCACGACACACCCCTGAGTGACTCCTACCACACTTAGCACATGTAGGAGTCTTAGTACCCCATTGTGCCTTACTACCTTGCGAATGCGCAGGTCTAGCTCTGGAGTTCAGAGAATTCTGACTATTGTACTCATATTTGTTCCTTGGTTCAAGTGCACTACCAGATGATGGAGCAGGTCCTTTCTACTTATGTTGCAAAGGAGATGGATTCGCATTACTCTTTTTCTGCACAGATTCATTCCCTAATGTCTTAGCCCTCTTATTCTCAAACTCTCATCTATCCTATAGTTGGTTCTTCTCAACTTGTTGCACTTAGATCATCAGTCTCTCTTTGTCCATGTAACCTATTAGCATGGCTGCCTTACTTTCCTTACTTGACAGACGAGTCAACCCAACTACGAATAAACTTATCCTGCTCCTCATATTAGCAACCATCTCTTTGCTTCTCTTAGATCACGAGGAAAGAAACGCCTCAAAAAGGCACTCTCGACCATAGGCCAGCTCAAAATCGATTACGCGTAACCACGAGTAGAAAGAAACTTTATAGAGATTAACTCTATCGTACGAAATGAATATAAAAGAAGTGAGATATTTCCTAAATATTGCAGCCTCCTAATTATAGATGTGGCGTGCTTCACACCAATCACTAGGACTCTACAGACATGGCTTCATAGACTCCCTAGGACTCTTGAACTCTGTGCTCTGATACCAAGTTTGTCACTCCCCGAGCCTACACCCCGGACGTGGCTAACACTCGAGAACCATTGCTGGCCCCAAGCGAACCCTTGGTCTGGATTACTTACTCAGTGGAAATCTTTACTCAAGATAAATATACTTTAAAAGAGTAACTGAACTACTCAATAAATAACTTAGAATGTAATAAATTACATTCACTGCCAAAGTGGCAACTCAAATCTCAACTTAACTGAAAAGGGAAAGTAAAGACTCATCAACTAACATCAACTAACTCTGTCTATAAGGCCTCTAAACAACTGAGATAGACGTCGGGACAAGACCCATGACATCCTAATGAACTAAAATACTGAAAGCAATAAAAAGGATCCTCCGAAAAGCTAGGAGGCTCACCAACTGATTCTGAGTGCTCAACTTGATCAACGAGGCGCTGGATGTTGATCCTGGTTAACTGTGTCTGCATCAAAAGACGATATAGGCCAACTAGAATTAGTACATTGAATGCACGAGTATGCGAGTTGGAATGCTAACATAACATAGGCTTGAAAAGATTCTGAAAGAAACACTTACCTTTGCTCTTTTCAACTCACGAATACTTAACTCAAAATAAAGCAATAAAACACACGCAATATATGAAAATCTTTATAAAACAGTAAAAGCAACATAGTTCATTAAAGAAAATGCAATAACAAACTCAACTTTACTCATATAATAAAGTAATATAGTTTTCTGTGGGAGTTTGTCTAACGGACAACCACCACTCTGAGCCTATGTGATGATACAGCGTCTTGCCCACGCTGCCAGAACTGTCCTATACTTTGTCGTCATATAGGATGCCTTAACTAAGTGGATCCACTAGTCTATGCTAAAATCATCTTAAGGAGTCATCTAAAAAGTATGATCATTTACTACCCATGATGGCTGCATGGTGATGGAGACGTGAGTTATCTGAACTCAAACTCGACCCCATATCAGTGCTCAATACTACTCCCAAAATATACTTAGCCCATATGTTTGTAAAAAGAAAACTCTTTCTTTGGTTTGAGATAATTATTCAAAACTTATCTTAAACGCTCTCTTGGAAATCTCAGTTTCCTTTCTTGCTCAAATGTGAAAACATTTACTCTTTGAAAATATATAGTTCCCGAATAATTTTTGAAGAATGAACTTTACTCTTACTCTTTACTGAAAACTAGCTCATAGGCTCGTTTGGAAATATCGGTTTCCTTTCTTGTTTAAATGTGAAAACATTTACTCTTTGTTAATACATAGTCCCGATATAGTCTTTTGAAGAAATGCACTTTAAACTTTACTCTTTACTCAACTCAAACTCAAGTCTTAAAACAAAGTTAAAACATTTGTAAAAGACTTTTGGAAAACTTTATGAACTTCTCTTAACTTGACTCTTGACTCTTGACTTCTCCTTACTTGACTCTTAACTTTCCTTGAAATGAATTATGGATTCAAGGATTGTGATTTGTGATAGGAAAGATCTCATGATGTTTAGGAATGATTTTAGATAGCCAAACATGAGAAATGATCAAGAAATCACTACCTAGAACCTAGTCCGCGACGCGAAGGTGTATTTAAATTTTGATTGCGAAAATAATTTTTGAGGCAAAATGGTCCGTGAACGCTCCACAACACGAAGAGATTTTTCTCAAATCTGAGGAGCAGGTCCGCGACGCTGCCCCACTGCCCAAATTCACCTGAATTTTTTCTTCTTTCGTTTCCAGTCCCAATTCACCTAAACTCGACTATTCTTCTCAACTCTTCTATAGATTCAGATACCTAGCATATGTACCCATGAACCTAACTCAAAACAACTCTAAAACTTGGCGTAAAGATCTTAGAAACTTCTCAATTCAGCCCAATTCAAGAACGAAAAACAAATTCAAGAACACCATTCAAGATTCATCAACTTTCAACTTTCTAGAACGAACTTTGCTGAAATAAACATGCTTTGCGCGTGGGTGAACGAACTCAATGCTATGAAAGACTCACATACCTCTTTAGGGATTAAACCTTGTTGAAATCCACAAGCTAAACCTTCAAGAACGATGAACTTTGCTCTTTCTCCTCTTTTCTCCCCTTGTGTTCTTTCTCCAACAACCCTAGCATAAATCTCCAATTGCCTAAACTGAACCAATTCAGTTTTGACCCTTAATTAATTCACCAAAAACGAATTAAAATAATAGGGTATGGAAAAGACCAAAACACCCATTAAAAATCCGGATTGGTCATTTCCTTATTTGAACATTCCAACTTCCAAAGGGAATATCTCACTCATACAAACTTGGAATCGCGCAAACTGGGCGGCGTTGGAAAGACAATTCCAAGATCTTTCCAACGGTATCTGGAGGTACACCTAACTAATCTTGAGCTAGGATTTATTGATATTTGAAGTTGACCAAAAACTCAAACTTCACTTAACCAATTTTCCAGATTTTTATTATTTGCAAAAAATCACTCTTTCTTATTCTAGCTCTTTCTAGTTAAGGGGTGTTACACATATAATAATAAATAAAGATTTTATTGAATCAATCTTCCATCACCGTGATTGAATTAGGTAGAATATATTTCCTCAAATGATCACTACCGATAGATTGCAAATTTACTATTTTCTCTTCTTTGTCTATGTAACAATTTTAAATTTGAGTTAAGAATTCTATTCTTTCAAATTCTTTTAGGGTAGAATCTTCCCGAACATTTATGGTCATTTATTTTCTCACTCTATTACCTTGACATTATGAATGATCTCATGTAAATGTGTAAGTACATATTTATATTAATATTTATTAACTATAGAAGACTTGGACTTGGGGCTTGGGCTTAGATCGGAACTTAAAATAAATAATTTTTATAAAGCTTAAATATTTTCTCTATAAATAACAATGTTTTTACAGACAAGAATAATATATATAGAAAAATGGTCATATCATATATATATCTGTAATACGATACAAACTGTACAAAATAGGTCCAAATTAAAGTGCCGAAGAGACAAAATAACTCAAGATAGAGATAATAATAGTTTATGTTCACTCAATAATAATATTCTAATCATCACTTTTGAGAAAACCTTTCAAAATATCCAGGCATGGTTGCAAAACGGTATTCCTCCATGCTTCGTCAACAGCTTCTTTTCTAGCTCCTTTGAAAATATAAGTAGCAATAACATGATGCACCAACCACATTTTCTCATTTATTAACCGTTGAATCTTGTCAAGTTGGTGACAAATTAATAAACGAAAATTACGCTTTATATTAGCAATTAAAGAAGCATCTTCTTTGATTCATCATCGTCGTCTAAATTTGTTTCTTCTATTAAATATCTGTCCATTTCGGGGACACCAATGGACCGTCGAATTCCATTGGTGTAATCTGCATCTGGAATGAATATATGCCGCACCTCATCCACTAACCCTGCATGCAACATAAATTTAAAGAAGAGTTTTATTTAGTGGAACATCGATTTGATAACCAAAAATATTATTAAAAAAATTATAGAAGAAAAGTTTTTAGGTAGATGCATGATTATATCTTGATTGATACATAAATCAATTACAAAATTTACCTGCATTGACCATTTGATCAAACCTCATGTCAACTCTACGTTTCAAGAGTGATTGCTCTACATCAATCCAAATAAAGCAAGTATCATACTTATATTTGAACATGAACATGGGGTCTTCCACAAGTTTTTCAATATACGAATTTGACCCTCCAACAATAATTGGAACACGTAGAGTCTTCAAAAAAAATTCTACGTAGACAATATCATGAAAACAAAAATCTTCAGTTGTGAAGTCGGAATCTGGCTCAATTTCACTTGAGAAAATGTGATCAAATTAACTTTCTCAGAATTGGAATAAATAATTTTTTAATAGTAAAGTACATTTTTCACAAGAATCTACAATTCCTACTATTTAATTATCTAGGTAGTCATTTGATATAAATATTGTTGGAAATAAATATATATACCTAACAAATAGTGTCGTACACCTTGTTTCTCAGTGTGTGTGATCTTGTTTATAACAATTTCAAGTCCCTTATATACTTGTATTTTGTCCGAGTTGATTATTTCTCCTCGAAAATGGGTGGTAAGGTCAATCGAGAGACGGAATTTTCCCATTCCTGTTGCTCCCATTATGAACACCACTTTCTTCTTGTTGAACTTGTTATTGTTGATGAAAGTATTCATTTTAGCTACACATAAAATAAAATAAAAATAATAATTAGTTTACAGTAGTAAATAATCTCATGAAAACAACTCATGCATATAGTCAAACATTAAAAATTCTTGTAAATATAAAGTTAATAAGTAGAAACCTTGCTTGAGATGGAATATACTATGTAAAGAAAAAATTCTTGATGCCATGCTATGCAGGAAATTGCATTCAGCTTTTATAGTAAAATTTGTTTGTGGACTTATTAATCGACATACCATATTCAGAATTACTAATATCTTTAAGGATAAGAATGACTTTTGAAAAATTTATAGATATGTCAACTTGAATTTTGGTAATCATTCTTAAATATATATTAGGATAAAGTTATTAGATGTACATTAATAGGAGGATCACCTACAACTGGGCTTTTATAGTAAAAATGTGATTATAAACTTATTAATTGGTATACCAAATTAATCACCAAATTATATATATATATATATATATATATATATAAAATACATATCTTTTAGGAAAAGAATAGTTCTTGAAAATATATACAGACACATCACCTTGAATTTTGGTGATTAAGCTTAAATAAATTTAGAATGACGTTTCTAGATGTACATTGTTATGATATCACATACAAAATTGACGAAAAGATCGATTACAAAGGGATTGTAAAAAGAACTCAATAATATTTATGACGGAATATATTCAAGTGATAATGCGTCAATTCTTATACTATTTAACAACACGTCATATGTGTTAAGTCCAATTCCATTAGAGGGAAGGAAATAATTATCGATAACTATTTCAATTACGAGTATTTATATCAACTTGTGTAGCATATAATAATAGAAAAAGATTTTATTGAATCAAGCTTCCATCACCATGATTGAATTAGGTAGAATATATTTCCTTAAATGATCATTACCGATAGATTGCAAATTTACTATTTTCTCTTCTTTGTCTATGTAAGAATTTTAAATTTTGAGTTAAGAGTTCTATTCTTTCAAATTCTTTTAGGGTAGAATCTTCCCGAACATTTATGGTCATTTATTTTCTCACTCTATTACCTTGACATTATGAATGATCTCATGTAATTGTGTAAGTACGTATTTATATTAATATATATTAAATATAGAAGACTTGGACTGGGACTTGGGGCTTGGGCTTCGATCGGAACATAAAATAAATAGTTTTTATAAAGCTTAAATATTATCTCTATAAATAACAATGTTTTTACATACAAGAATAATATATATAGAAAAATGGTCATATCATATATATATTTGTAATGCGATACAAACTGTACAAAATAGGTCCAAATCAAAGTGCCGAAGAGACAAAATTACTCAAGATAGAGATAATGATAGTTTATGTTCACTCAATAATAATATTGTGATCATCACTTTTGAGAAATCTTTTCACACTATCCGGGCATGGTTGCAATACGGTATTCCTCCATGCTTCGTCAACAACTTCTCTTTTATCTCCTTTGAAAACGTCAGTAGCAATAATATGATGCACCAACCACATTTTCTCATTTATTAACCCTTGAATCTTGTCAAGTTGGTGACAAATTAATAAACGAGTATTACGCTTGATATTAACAATTGACGATTGAAGAAGCATCTTCTTTGATTCATCATATTCGTATATATTTGTTTCTTCTCTTTAATATATGTCCATTTCGGAGACACCAATGGACCGTCAGATTCATTTGGTGTAATCTGCATCTGGAATGAAAATTTGTCGCACCTCATCCACTAGCCCTGCATGCAACATAAATTTAAAGAAGAGTTTTATTTAGTGGAACATAGATTTTATAACCAAAAATATTATTAAGAAAATTATACAAGAAAAGTTTTTAGCTAGATGCATGATTATATCTTGATTGATACATAAAACAATTACAAAAATTACCTGCATTGACCATTTGATCCACCTTCATGTCAACTCTACGGTTGAAGATTGATTACTCTACATCAATCCAAATAAAGAAAGTATCCTACTTATATTTGAACATGAACACAGGGTCTTCCACAAGTTTTTCAATATACGAATTTGTAGCCACGTGAGCCTACCAGCACACTGTGGTTGTGTATTGATACTACACTTGCTCTTTTTTTGTTGAGTATAGGGTATTTTCAGGCGGCTACTGACAGACCTCATTTAGGAGATCACTAATCGAGACCGAATTCAAGGATGAGCCAATTCTTCCAGGCTGCCATGGATTTTCTTGTGTTTAGTCCATTCTCTTCAGACTTAGACTAGTTCTTTAGATATTTGTTATGTTTTAGCTTTCGGGGTTGTATCCTTTTTTCCTTAGAGTTATTGATCGTTAGAGTTTTGGTACATTGACTTTCAGATTCTAGGAGTTGTTTTCCACAAATCTTTTAGTAGTTGTTCTGTTAAAGTTTCAGAGTTTATGGGAACTCCAATTTTCTTTAGAAATTTAAACCTGCTTCCGTATCATTAAATGTTCTAGTATAAGTTAAGTGTTTTGGTTGGGTTGTAGTAATGGTTCTCCCACTGGAGGGTAGTGTGGGTGCCAATCACGACGGTCTAGGTTGTGACAGTTTTTCTACAAAATTAGACAATTATATATGATCCTTTTCTCGCTTATACGCCCTATTTCTTCAATTTCTCCAAAGCCTACAAGTAATTTTATTTAATCTTATTAAACTTAATAATGATACCATTAAACAACTTTCGATTGTTCAATCACAAATTCAAAATATGAAGATAAATTAAAAACTAATCAATTTTAGTGCAAAACTGAAAGTGGTGGTACATTAGTGACTAACCTCCATAAACTTAGATCTTTTAAATTTTATATGATCAAGCTAGTTGAAATAATAAAGGTAGACAAGTAAAAGTAAACATATTTTATGGCATAACCTATCTCTATGTATAATGACTATCTATATAACAAAGACTTATTACTTGAGCAAGATAAAAGTACGTACACTCATATCAGTACATCCTCCACATTTGATAATTTATATGATATTAAATGGTACAACAATATAGCAGATTTAAATAAAAATTTTGCATCTATAATCAATGGATAAATCTCTAAAACTATAAAAAAAAAAAAAAATAGGTTTCTATACAAATGAAATCTTGAATGTTTAAAGAGCTTACCAGATAGAATACTACTATCATATGCATGCCAAGAAAGTTTCACATACCACAATTATCAATCTTTTATAATAAGGCATAATTGCACATGTTAATACTACCTTTACTAGCTATAAAAAGAGGATCTCCCTCATATTTTTAAAGTATAATTTTTATAAGTTTTCTATTCTTCTTAAAACACCCAATTTAGTATATATTCTATTTTTATTTATATTATAATATTTAATATATTAAAACAAGACATTTTTTCACTTTGAATGGACAAATTAGCAAACTTGTAATCTACTGTAGTAGCTTTCAACAACAAATTATGTTTTTTTTTATAAACTCATTCTTCTAACAAAAGCAACATCTACTAAAAAAGCTCTAAAACAGACTAACCTTCTTCTTCCAAGTTTTTTGAAGTTTAATCTATTTTACTAAAATAGGCTAATAATTTATAGAACGTTGGACCATACATGTAACATCTCGCAAATCGAAAGAACTAGAAAGAAGTTAAAAATTGGAAATAGTCATTTTTGGAAGGAATATAAAAATCTGGAAAATTTGTTAAGTATGCTAAGTTGGGTTTTTGGTCAACTTCAAACGGATATAACTCCTAGTTCATTATGATTTAGGTGTACTTCCAGGTATGGTTGGAAATCTCTTGGAATAATCTTTCCAATGCCGCTGAGTTTGTGCGATTTCGAGCTCGTATGAGTAAGATATGCCCTTTGGTAATTGGGCTATTCGAAATAAGGAAATGACCAATCCGGATTTTTAAAGGGTGTTTTGGTCTTTTCCATACCCTATTATTTTAATTCGTTGTTGGTGAATTATTTAAGGGTCAAAACTGAATTGGTTCAGTTTAGGCAATTGGAGATTTACGCTAGGGTTTTTAGAGAAAGAACGCAAGAGGAGAAAAAACAAGAAGAGCAAAGTTTGTCGTTCTTGAAGGTTTAGTGTCACGACCCGAGAGCACCCCCTAGTCGTAACCGGCGTACTCGACCTCTCGGAGGTCTAATACAAGCCTCTTAGCATTCATTCATCGCATAACACTAAAAACCATAATGAATTAAAAACTTTCTTTACCAAGAAAACATTTCAT
>JAJOOD010017069.1:0-20101 GCA_029582525.1 Solanum tacnaense | reverse complement strand
ACACTAGGACCACTATAAGGAGCTTGCCTAGCATTCCTTCCTTTAGCCACAATATTAGGACAATCTCTCACCTTGTGATCATTTTTCCCACAACCATAGCAACTACTAGTGCCGGATAGACACTTCCCAAAATGCTTCTTTCCACAATTGGAACAAGTAGGCTTAGCAATTTGAGAACCACCACCTCCTTCATGGTTAACCTTAGGAGCACTTGATAAATCATGATTTGGAGCCCATTTATTAAACCTAGGTTGTCCTTGATCCTCATACCTACCCCTTTTCAAATCTTTCCTCACCCTAGTCATCTTGGACTCCTCAATAGATTGAGCATACACAACAAGCCTAGAGATATTCATGTCACCATGGAGCATTGCCGTACGACACTCTTCTTTCACCAAGTCGGATACACCGGTAACAAACCTACTCATCTCCTCTCTAGAGTTAGACACCAAAGATGGAGCATACCTATACAACATAGAGAACTTCAAAGCATACTCCTCCACACTCATATTACCTTGCCTAAGATTAATGAACTCCTCAATTTTGCACTCCCTCTTCTCTAGGGGAATGTACTTACCCAAGAATGATTCCTTAAACTCCTCCCATTCTTTAGGACCCGCTTCCTCCGGCCTATTTGCCTTCCATTGAGTGTACCAAATTTGGGCCACCTCCTTCAATTTGTATGAAGCCAATTCCTCATTCTCTCTAGAAGATACTCCCATAGCATCCACAATTTTGTAAATCTCATCCAAGAATCCTTGGGGAACTTCTCCAATTCTAGAGCCCAAAAAGATAGGAGGATTCATCCTCACGAAGTCTCTCAACCTTAAGGCAATCGTACTCTCATAGCATTCACCCTAGGCCCCATATCTCTATATGCTTGAGCCGTCATGGCTTGAGCTAGAGTTAGAAAAGCCGCCCTAATCTCTTCGTTAGTCATGGCCGGAGGACCCACCGAAACCTCATTATCTTTATTGCCTATGGGGACTTGGTCACCTTGAAGACATTGGGGAGGAACTCCCCCATCCACATTCTCTTCTTCTGCTCTCCTACGATTAGCCCTCGTATTCATATCCTATAAACACAAGATACGGATTAGGAAAGATAATAGACAAAACTCTAAGGCACGACGTCAAGATTAATGAAAGAAGTGAAACTTCTACCGTCCTATAGCCTCTCACTCATAGATGTGTCGTGACTCACACCGATGAACAAGACTCTACTAGACGTGGCATAAGAGACTTTGAATCCTAAGGGACAATTTCCAAAACCTTATGCTCTGATACCAAGTTTGTAACGACCCGAGAGCACCCCCAAGTGGTAATATGCATACTCGACCTCTCGGAGGTCTAATACAAGCCTCTTAGCATTCATTCATCGCATTCGGTAATAAAAACCGTAAGGAGTTTAAACACTTTTTAAAACAAATTCATAATACTCATAAAATCTTTCAAGTGTAACGAAGTAGAATTTCTAAGTCTCATGTACCATCTTAGACACGAATAGAACATCTTAGGGGCACGGCCCTTTACAACAAAATATAAGTCTTATACAATGTCTAAGTGGAAATACTAGAAAGATAACAATTATGTCCTCGAATATATGAGGACATACCAATCTTCTTGAGAAGAATCAATATCCCAAGCTTCCTCAAAAGATCTCCTCACTTGCCACCACCTACACTTGTAACAATCGAGAGATATGGAATTAGTACAATAAGTACTAAGTATGATGACCATGCAAGAAAACATGCACAACGGACATTTACAGGGAATGTATGCTTTTAAGACGTTCTTTAACAAACCTTTACAACGACAAGCATAAACCCACATTTCAAGTCACCATTCACAATTAAGACCATATTCACATCATTTACAACTCAATTAACACAAGTGTACCATACTTAATCATGGTAGCAAAGTAAGTTCTTCATTACCATTTAAGTCTCTATCTCAAGTCACCCTAAGCCACACTTAAGTGAATAATGAAGTGACCTCCCATACAACCTCTTCATATACACTTAAATGTTCCGAAGAGTTACTATAGACAAGGGTTTTATCATTACATTATAACATACTAAGTCAACATTCTTTATAAAACCATTTAGAAGATACACAAGCATATAGGGAACAATCACATAATAGCCCTAAGTCTTAGGGAACTCACTTTAGTATCTTCTAAGCCTACTCGTGCCATGTGTAGATAGCATCCCATACTACTACCTACACGTTGTAGAACCTATCCAATATTAGAGTGCACATCCCATATGATGGAAATAGGCCTTAACCAACATAGACCATAATAGCAAGGTATGGAATCCAGAGTCTATCCTACTATATGGAGGTTGTTCTACTTGCCAAGGGTAGAACTAAAAGCAACCCATGTTGGCACATGGTTTAAGAGATGTCCAAGGATGTTCATTGTGCCTAATCTCATGCTCAACTAGGCCACCATCCTAACCACATCCACTCGGTGCTTAGCCTTGGTTTCCATAGAGTATTCAATCACCTATGTACTAGAGATGGTTCCTTTTCTAGTTCAACCAACTCATAGTACATGTTCCCAAGAAAGGCCCCATTTCTTAGTCATATCCAATCTAGGTTCATAAGGATAGCTCATTTGACTTTCTTAGATAAGGATTCTTATGCCGTTCCGGCTCCATCCATCTCTAAGTCTATCATTTCACTCAAGAAGGGAACAATATCACCCTAAGGCCCATCCTTCAAGGTTATACATTTACTTAGGAAACCTAGACTCATGAAAAGGCACTGTACTTAAGTCTTACCAATTCAAGTCTTGGCCTAGAATTCCTCTTTTAGCATTTATAGGAAGAGTTCCATTACTAAGTCATAGCCCAACCAAACATTTATATACTCATATACATAATCAAGCTTTCATGACACAAGACAAGATACTCAAGTCTAGCATATGAGCTACAACATCAGCTTATAGAGACTCATCATAGTCCATCATCACCACATATCACCATTTCAAGAGAAACATGCTTTCACATTAGCATAATAACAATTCATACAATATCACATTAATACCATTAGAACATCTTAACATTATAGCTTCACACAAAATTTACATATAGCTCCATATAGAACTTTACATATAGCCTCATATGTGTATAATAATACAACAATATAATAACACTCATATAATGCCCTTCGTGGCCTCAATTCACAATAATGCAATATTCTCACATTATACAACAACTTCACTAATGCCTTCATGGCTACAATTCACAATAATACCACACAACAATAAGATATAACACTTCCACCAAAGGGGTATCCAACCTACCAACAACAATCAATTCAATAAAGAGAGTTCAAGCCTTCTTACCATAATCCAAAGCCATAGCCAAAATCACCAATACTTCACCCATAAGGCTTACCACCATTAATTCATCCATTATCAACAATTAATCATAAATAAACATTAAACAACACAAGAGATATCAATACCATTCACTTTACACATAATTCTATCAACTTTGAATTTATAGAAATAGACCCACTTCATAGCAAATTTTAGGGTTTTGTAGAAGCCAAGGTTTCATGGAGTATTTCATTTAAAAATCACAAACAAACATCAATTAATCCATACCCAAACATTTCAAATAATTTTCATGCAAGAACCCTTGATAGAATTCAAAAACAAGCTTTTAGTCACTTTTTGAAAACATTGTAAAATCCTTTGAAATTGATTCTAGGATGAAGATGAGTCCTAGATGAAGAGCCATCATACCTCAATTGATGAAATATCAACGAAATTTGGTGGAAGGGAACCCTCAACCCTAGCTCTCCACCTTCTTTTTCCTTGAACTTGAGAGAACTTTAGAGAGATAAAGAACTTTGGGGTTTTGATTTTGGAAGAATGAATTCAAAAACTCCTCTTAAATATTTTAATACCTTTAAAATACTTAAAAATACTTAAAATAATAATAACCCAACCTACCCCTGACTTAGTTGGACCTTTTTAAACAAGTCAAACTTGAGTTTTATTTTCACAGATTTCGTCGGGAAACAAGTCCGCGACACGGAGGTGTTCCCACAAGTTTCTGGAAATTAAATTTCGAGGCAAAGGATTCCGCAACACGTTCGCGACGCGGACCAAGATTTTTGGCCCTTGGTGGAGCTAGTCCGTGCGTGGACATGCTCCCTCTAAGTGTATTTTCAAGCTGCCTTGGCAGCTTACTTAGCCAAGGGTTGGGGTCCTCCTCGAGGACCCTTAGGGTGGTCCCGGGGAGTCGTACCCAAACGTTTTGACCCTAAAAGCATTTATTAAGACACTAGGGTCACCTACACTGATTTTAGACTCCAAACAACACATAAAAACATGAACAACATAATAGAACACACCAACACGTAAAAAACTAGTTTCCGAACATCTTGGTCGTCCCTTGATGTTTGACTTCCAAACTCTTTAAAACCGACTAAAAGGCTATTCTTCATTATTTTAACAAGTTATTAATGCATAGGACCCATCTGAGGCTCTACTTTATCCTACTTCATTTTCAGGGGTGTTACAGCCAACCACACCATATAGTGATGGGACAGCGAGAACAGTGACCTTGAACCATAGTAACCTAATGGTTGTCCAGTAAGAAAGGCTACTTCACTAATCTTCTTCACCATAGGAGGTGATACGAGAAAGGTGTTAAGACCCAAAGAACTGTTGACTATTGAAGATGCTAAAGTACTACCCCAAATCATTTCGATTAAGGTGTATATAACACTCAATGGCCAACGGTCTGTTGTTGATTTTAAATCAAAAGAGTAACAAGACTTCGGTCTTTTAAGTCTTAGATACTGCAACAGACGTTCTTGGTTGAATGTACCATCAGTCTTAAGACTTGATAGTAGAGTCATAGCCCAAATATGGACAGGATGCAGAAGTCTTTGATTTATATAATTACATATAGCAAAGATCCTCCGCTTCCCACCACCTTCATTGGCTTGAGCGAATCTACTAGTCAATAATGGAACTCCTTGGTAGGCCCCTAATAAGCTAGAGAAATGGGGTCGTACTTGTTTTTCAAATAAACTAAGGGATTCATTAGCAAACCTGGTATTATTAGAATCAAATGTGTATAAAACCCTTTGAGACCAAAGAATACCAGGGGAAAAGAACCCAACTTGAATGGAATGAATTTTATTCACATTAAAGATGAACGCTACTATCTCATGCTTTAAGTTCACAAAGATATTGTGTTTTTTAACATATTTAGCCGCTGCTCCGTCTACATCATCATCCACCGAAAATTGAAACCGGCGGACAAAGTTGTCGATTAATGGAGTACTTTTCCAGGTAGGTTTCCAATTCATACCCTTTTCAAGTGGTATGGATTGGAGATGTGGAAGATACATTGGTCGAAGCTTCTTTCAAGAAGTTTTCATTTCTCCAAGAACTTCATAGACACTATCAATAACTGAGTGAGGAATCGTAATTGATTGGAAAGTGGCTTTCTTCACTTTAGGAGCCACCGCAATCTATTTTGATAATTCAAACCAAGATAGATATATCCTGACCAAATAATCACCATGATCAGGCTTTTCCCTTACGTGTTTTAGTAATGCCGCATGTATGATCTTGGGAATTCCACATCGGGTCAATGAAACTAGAACAGACATGGTGCCATTCTTAGAATAACACCCAGCGTAATAACGTTGAAGGGAAACTGTATACTATTTTAAATACAAAGCAGTATACAGAAAACCTAAAACATCGTTTCAATTTCACAACTATTTTTATGAAATGGCAGCCCGCTAGGGCGACCTCCTTATGCATGGACATAGAGACAACTAAAGGAACCCGAAAAAGAATTCCTTTTAGTTGCTGGGTCTGTTCAAACATACCCCGCCAAGAAATTTTTTGTGTTCTTTCGACCGCACTAAAAAAAAGCATTATTGTTTTCATAATAGTGTTGTAATTTTCTTTAATGCTAATGTCGTAAAACACCATCATAATCTACTCTCCCTATTGATCCAAATAAATCGGATTCGGGGGGGGGAGGGGGGAGGGGGGCGAAGGTTCCAACTTAGGAATCAATCAACTTTAATCCACAACCATTATTGTCTTTCTACAATAATGGTATGGATTAGGTTGATGATCGGAGATTACAAAAGTATATCGGCCGTCTATGATAATGAATGTTACCATTAATTACCATAGATGTCCAACCATTCTTGGTTCTCCATTTCGACACAAACAAATATTCAACTAAACACTCTATTTTGTGCTCAAAAAAATCCATTCAAGGAATTTTCCAATTCCTTGACCGGGTCTTGAAAACCTGAATGATGCCATAAAAAAAGAAAAAAAATAGAATATACAAATACGTCGTACTTAAATAAGTATAATCAACACGCAGTAGCCGGAAAATTGGAAAAACATGGGCGCAAGATTTTGACATCATAATCTTTTTTTATTTTATTTTTTCACCGGGCTTGGACCATGTCTCCTGAACAATCTCAGTACATATGGCGTAAGACGATTCCACATATCAAGATTGGAATGGGATTGGGTGTTTTCACGTCTTACCGTAGTTCGTGGTTTGTCTTTATTTCCGATTGATGAACAAGAAGGAAAATGGAACAATTGGATTTTGGACTCCCCCCCGGCTACGCATCCTTTGGACCCTTTGTCCGCCCGCCACCAGTGGAAGCGAGCTAGCCCCCTATGTTGGAAAGTTGGGGTTAGAGTACATTTCCATCGCGAAAGATTCAATACAGCCACAAATTCCCCTACGACTACCTTGTTACGACTTCACCCCAGTCGAAGACCCCACCGTAGTATGCGCCAATAAGACCACCAAAGGCCTTTGTGGCACTAGTGTGGCACAGAAGTCATGGGTGATCATTGTTCCGATGCTTCGAGCGAAACCAATTCCCAAGGTGTGACGGGGGGTGTGTACAGGGCCTAGGTACATATTCACCATGGAATGCTGAACCGCGATTACTAGCAATTCCAAATTCATGTTCCCGAGTTGCAGAGAACAATCTGAACTGAGGAAATCTTTCCATATTCACTCCGTCTTATAGCCTTGCTTCCCATTGTAATTGCCATTGTAGCACGTGTTTGTCCTAGCCTATAAGGGCCATGTGGACTTGACGTCATCCTCAGCTTCCTCCAGTATATCACTGGCAGACCTTCGTGAGTGCGACACACACCTTTTTATTTGTTTCAGAGACGTTTGTTTGGGCGAGAAGTACTAAACCCACTACGTACCACACCACCGGGTGGCTCGCCTGAATGCCAAGTCTTTTTCTGTCATCAACTCGATGTCGTCATCACCTGCAAGATAAGGCCAAAAACATGACTCTACTAAATAAGCGAGAAAGGCCCTTTCTATATTATTAGTCAAGTGCGCTAGCTGCAATCAAAAAACAGCGCTAACTAGAAAAAAAAAGTTCTTCGAAAGGCGCCGACTACCTTATTACTAACAGCACAGCTAGGTGCTGGCACTCAATTAGTAGCGTTGGCACATCACTCGGCTCCTCGGCTCACTTCGGTTGCAAAGACTTTCTCCTTAGACGCATGTCTCAGCAACACAAAACGAGGGTTTCGCTTGTTATAGGACTTGACCAAACATCTCACGACACGAGCTGACGATAGCCATGCACCACCTATATGAAAGTAAGTACCATCCCATTAAGGACATGTTTTCTAGTTCATATGTGAAAGGCTGGTAAGGTTTTGCGCGTTGTATCGAATTAAACAACATGTTCCACCGCTTGTGCAGACCCCCGTCAATTCCTTTGAGTTTCGATCTTGCGACCATACTCCCCAGGCAGAGTGTTTCACGTGTTAGCTGGGCCCTTGATCCGCGTAGACGAAGGGTTAACACTCATCATTTACGACATGGACTACCAGGGTATCTAATCCTGTTTGCTCCTTATGCTTTTGCACCTCAGCGTCGATATGTACCTAGAGAGCTGCCTTCACTTTTGGCATTCCTTCGTAGATCTCTAGATTTTACCCCTACATACGAAATTCCACTCTCCTCTGTCTCACTCAAGTGAATTGGTTTCGAGAGCATTCCGCCAGTTTTTGGCGGCTTTCACTTTGAACCCGATTCACTGCCTACGTGCCTTTTACTCCCAGTCATTCCGAAGAACACTTGCACCCCGTCTTACCGCAGCTGCTGGCACGGAGTTACCTGGGGCTTCTTCCTCGAGTCCTGTCATAATCGCACACTCGACGAAAGAGCTTCACAAGCGGCATTGCCCTTCTTCACTCACGCGATATTGCTATATCGGTCTTTCGCCTATTGTTCAAGATTCCCCACTGCTGCCCCCCGTGGGAGTCAGGGCCGTGTCTCAATCCCAGTGTGGCTGATCATCCAAGAAGACCAAGTAAGCATCATTGTCTTGGTCAGATTTAGCTGACCAACTACCTAATACTATGTAGGCTCATCAAACAATGTTTTTTAGCTTTCTTCAGGATTTGGCCCGAACTGTTCGGTAGATTCCCACGCGTTACGCAATCGTTGGCCACTTTGTTCTCAACTCTTCTCACCTCTTGGGTGAGACAAGCTACCTTTAGCTAGTAGCCTCTTTTCCTTCTGCCCAGCTCCCCGAAAACAACATTCGACTTGCATGTGTTAAGCATATAGATAGAGTTCCTTCTTAGCCAGGATCAAACAATTCTTTTGAGTATGATTGGTCCCTGCAATGGTAGAACCTGGTGAATTGGGCGTACTATTTCCCAATCTTTTGTGAACTTTTCTTCTCTTATGATTGTTGCTTAAGTAGAGGTTCTTTACCGGTTATTCGGCCCCCACTATCTTTAAGGATAATTAAGATCTCTTGCTTTGCCCACAAGCCCTGCTAGCGTAGCAAGTCTGGTCGCTAGTGTGTTTTTCATTATAGCGATAGGCTCCAAGCGCGATTCTGATTCTCAATTTGGTTTTCTGTTCTGGAATGAATCTGTTCTAAAGAAAGACCTGCCTATACTGAAGAGGGGATGGTTCACGGTAATGAATGGTGGTATCGGTTGGGGCAAGCATGTCACTCGTTCCCATAGCCCTTGTTGTAGCTGATTGACTCAAAAGTAAGGGCACAAAAAGTTGTCTTAAACAAAAACCCTTCCAAATGGAATAAGCTACTATAACTTTCTTTGTCGTCAAAGGAAAATGGAATCATACCTCAGTTCAGGATCTCCCTACTCGTATGTAGGAGGAGCTACTGCCTTCCTTCTAATCGGTTCGAAGAGAAAAGGAAATGAAACAATAAAGGTTCACTTTCATTGGTGCTTCCCCCTACACGTATATTGGGGTGAGAGCGGGTGTTATCTTCCTAAACATGATTTTCCATGAGGTAGAGGCTGGATAAATAAAAGAAAGATAAGGAAAGTATACAAGATTCCAATCGGGCCACCTATTGTGGCTAAAAATAAGCCTTGGTGATCTATCTTCCTTCTTTTAGGCCCCTAGACCATGATGTATTAGATCCCCATGAATGAGGAAAGGTATTTTTCAACTAAGGTCTTAAAGTCCAGCCCGGTGATGAATCTTCTTCCACTCCCCAACTTCTAAGGAGTCGTAGAGCAATGTCTTTATTGGCAGTTGCGCAACCTTCGATTGAAGCTACTTCTGCAGATTACGACAGCACCCGACCTTGGATCAAGGCTCTCACTCGCTCAAGACGTCGATGTTCCACCAGGTTGACCCTTTTCTTACCAGCATGGGGAGTGGTGATGTATTCCAAGATGAAGACTCCTCAGCGCCAATTAGGGGGTACAAGAGAAAGTTAGATCGCAAGACTTTCTCTCACATCCTACTCCCTTCCATGAGATTGTCAATTTTAGCATCTTTGAAGAATCATATTAAGAAAAAGAAAGAAGCCGATCATTAAATTGATTAACCTGAGATGAGAAATCTATCATGTCAGAGTTCTGCGATTCAGGTTCCGAGTAGAGTTTCAAGGCAATAAAGTAGTGGTGCTTCTTTCCTGTACTCCAACTCAGTAGCTCATTCCGGATAAGCGAGTGAATTTCAAACCAGGGAAACTTCCTATTAGGAATGGCTTCCTTTCAGGTTGTGTTGTTACAGACCAGACTGTACTAACAGGGCAGGGGAGACGGATAACTAATCTAATATAGTACAGCTATGATCGAGCAATAGCGTAGATAAGATTAGACTAAATGTGTGAAGGATATGGTTCTGGTTCTTTTCTGTCCCATTCCTTCAATCAAAGAAGAATCCATGCCCAGGGCTAGTGCCAGTGCATAGTCAGAGTCTTCCCTGCGTGCCTAATATCCACTCCTTCTAGTCGAGTGCCTTGCAGCGCGTTTAACGATGAGAGAAGGCGATATCGAAGAGAATAACTCAAGGGAACTAGCTACTCCATCAACTCAATTTCGTTGCGTAAGTGAGGATGTCGGTCATCATAGTTTGAACTTGAAATCTTTCGTAGGCTCATCTCATTGATTGGCATTTCGATCCTGGTCATTCATAGATAGTAGGCGCTTTTAGTCATAGGCTATCGCCCATTCCTGATAGTCGCAGCTATGCCTATTCCCTATTCCATTAAAGAATGAATGAGAATTGATCTGACAACAGCTGGGAAGAATCCATCTCTTTCCATATCTATGTTCGCTAAACTTGCTTCCTGTCTTATTTTCATGAAGCTGACCTTAACAGATATATCTTCCATTTTCGTAGATGGAAGATTCGGTGAATCAATTCAATTAGATGCCGCTTACCTAGATGTGGTGCTTGTCCCACAAAGCGAAGGTAAAGACCAAGACATTAGGGATTATGAATCTGACCGCACTTTGCTCAGGTCGAACGGCTATCGATCCTGGCTTGATGAAAAAAGGGTTGAACTCATACTTGCCTTACCCTAATCTAGTTGGATCCCGGATTCCATTCCACTAAGGCATTCATTCCCTTCATGTAAAGGAAGAGTTCAACAGAAGTCATCTCTCTGACACTGGCTGTTCTTTCTACCTAAACTTGCAGCTTCATTCATCAAAGATAGGTGTGAGCTAATTTTCTCGCTAAACCCCTTTCCTTATAGTCAAGTGGCTTTCCGCTCCTCAGTCCTTGCATACTAAGATTATTCTTATCCTTGCTTTCTTTCGTGGAAGTCTCACCTATCAAGGAAGTATGGAAAATATAGTTTATCCCTGTGGGGAGGACCTCAGCTCAGTACGCATAGAAGTACAGTCTATCTCTATTTAGCTATACTGGCTTTTTTATACCTATACCAGGAACCCAAGCCTACATCTTCTGGTTGAAGTCCGATGAATTGGGTATTCACTTCCTGAGCCCAAATTTACCCGCACAGGGAAAGATCTCAATAGGCCTAGGTCGGGGGGCAAGCTCCACTAAAGGGCCAGGAGAAGAAATAGGTATGGGGAATAGTCTGCAACAAAATCAATTGAATAGACAGAGAAGCCCGGTAAGTTTATCGATTCAAGAAAGTCCGACTCGTTTAGGCTCCGCCTTCCAGGCTACTAAAAGCGGGTGGTTTTAAGTCCAGAGCCCTATTCTGGTTACAGTGTACGGGTTGCCGACAAGTAGGTTAGCAAACTGGTGAATCAATAGGCTTTGCTCCTGCCTTCGCTTCCAGGAGGAATTCTATCACCCATGGCGAAGATATCATATAATAAGAAAGGGCTTACTTTTTAGAGTGATCTTTCTCGATTTCAGAACGAAAAGGCTTGGTTGAAGGCAAAATTTGGTGTAATTCACCATTTTTTAAGAAAAGAAAGGCAGGGTAGAAAGTCTTGCTTACTTATTTCTCCATCTAGGTAAGAGAAGGAGGGTTGAAGTTTATTGCTAGTCAAAAAAATGATAAGAAGGTCTAATCATACTACTTCAGTCGTATACTTAACAGATGCAAGTTGATCAGTTCACCCTTTAGAAATAGGCTAAGAAAGTCATCGGTTCGAATCCGAGAAAGGGCTTTATTTTCGGTATGCCGCTCCTCCAGCAAGGAGCGAGAGAACAAATTATGACCTATTATGTCACCTTTTTTCTTTAGAGGCGTTCTCTCCCTTATTGCAACCTTTCTGGGGCATTTCGTTGTTAGAGTAATGCCAATTCGAATAACTGGTAAGGGTCTCATGCTGTTCCTTTTAGTGATTATGGGGTTGATCCTTATTTTGAGATCTTTTGGTTTTCGTTCAAAAAGAAAATACCGGTTTATTAATCTATTTATTTTGATTCTTATTTTATTTAGTGTATCTTATTTATATTTTTTCTAAGGAACTATTTGCTATCCCATTTAGGGATTTTGTGTTCTCAACTTCTCTTTGGGATTTTGGTTTTTAGTATCAGGGGATCACTTCCTCTTTCGGGCCCTTCCGGGCAAGCAAGCGGGGCTGAGTTTGAAGAGGAACATTTTGGGATTGATGTCCTCTTGGAATCATGGTAAAAATCTACGGAAACGGGCACGTCGGTGGATCAGCCAGAACCAGGACTAGGACATGTGCCGCTTGCTATTCAAGTAGCTCCCCGGGGGAACGAAGCTGGTCCATCGAATCAGCCCCCACGAGTGGTCCCCTATTCGTATCAACTCGATGAAGTAATAGGGGGATTCCGTTTAGTCTATCCAACAGAGGCTCCTAGCCAAATACTACTATACTCCCCCTATCGGGATCATGTACCTGGCCTAAATAGAGGCAAAAGACCTATTCGAGGTCAAGGTCGAACCATCGAGAATTCGCGTACCGCCATGGGAGAGCATTCCTTGGATAAACTCCATACCCTTCTTTCGGATCTCGAATCGAGAGGAGTCAATTCTGAGTCCTTCTCTCAATTAAAAGGGAAGGTACCCCTGCGAAGTGGTTGGGACGAACACTCTACCACATAGTGGAGTGGATAGCTAGGACTACTAAAATGGAGATCGTGTACAACAACAATCCTATATTAGATGTCGATTCATCCACATGTCCATTCCTTGTAGAGGAAGGCTAACTGCTTGCTGGCTGGGAGCTATATGAGCGGTAACGTCCACATACGGCTTCGTGAGAAGGGCGGTGGACAGAAATGGCCTTGTTGTACCTCACTCTCGTCTTAAATGGCGTATGATCTTTCTTTTTTAGGAGAGTATGCCAATATTATCTCAATGAGGTACGGGGCTGTGCATCTGACATTCATTGGGCTTCTGTCTTCGGGAGCCTGCTCCCCGGCCTTTTTGTGCAATAATCCCCTCCGGCCGAAGACTAGTAGTAGGTGGTCCTACGGAGCTTTCGGAAAAGGGTAGCCTTGTGTGTAAGCACAACAATGAACCGCGACGAACCCTCAGACGACCTATCTAAGATTAGGGGGATCCTCAGAAGTGGTGACCCTTTCACTCTTCATGTACCGAATGCTCATACGGGAAAGTTGACTCCTGGGTCTGGAGCCTGGGGGGTTGCTCTGAGAAGTCCTTTCTTTCTCGTCCACTCAAGGGGGTGCGGATACACCTGCGTGGATTACAGGTGACAGTTACAAGAATGGTAGGGAAATTAACAGTACCCGATGAAATTCAGGGATTGATGTAGACCCATCGGGCAAGGATAATCATTCTGGTTCTGGTAGAAGTGGCGACCATTCTCAGAATGAAAAAGACTGAGCTGAGGGAAGCCCTATGAGTCACTGAAACGACGGCAGGAGTGCCCATTTTCTATCATTAGAGGGAGCAAAAAAGGGGCTTTGCTCCCCTTTACAATATGAAGAAAGAAATAAGGGTCGAAGTTTAGACCACTCACAGTAGTTCTACCTATAGAAAGGATCATGAAAGAGGAGACAACCCATTTATGATTCTAGCCGAGAGGGCTAGTAAAAGGAAGGATGAAGAATGTTATATATTTCAGGAGCTAGATTAGTTGGCGATGAACAAGTAAGAATTGCCTAAACCAAAATTGATGGAATTGGCCCTAAAAAAGCCATTCAGGTTCGTTATCGATTAGGTATCAGTCGAAAAATAAAGATAAAAGAATTAACTAAGTATCAAATCGACCAAATTGAACAAATGATAGGTCAAGATCATGTTGTTCATTAGGAATTGAAGAGGGGAGAACGAGCAAACATCGAACGATTAATTTCAATTTCTTGTTATCGTGGAATTCGTCATCAAGATGGATCGCCCTTACACGGTCAACGAACTCATACTAATGCTAGGACGTGTCGCAAGCTAATTTGGAAATGAAAGAAGTCTACCGAAAGCCCTTGGTACTTGTCTGATCAATCGCACTGATAGCTTCAATAGTTCACTGAAATTTATGTGAATGATCGTGACAACTCTTCAAATCCTATTCAGTGTGATTAGAAATGTCACTGAAACAAAGTGATTCCGTTCTGTCTCTCTTTTCTTTTCGAACTCCGAGGATGAGCCAGCCGATCCTAACATCATTTATGAGGAGCCGGACGACGAAGCCTCCTCCTCAGATAAAGATGTCTCCGACGCTACTCTCCCGGCAAGAAGAACTTTTTCTATTGTTATTTTTTTGGCGAAGTCGGTCAGGAGGGACAAAAGAGAGATGCTTTCTATCAGTCAAAAGCAGATATCGCCCCCCATGCTCCCACGGTTCGCTTACCGAGGAATAGAAAGGAAGGACCCGGGGCTAAAGCAAGTTGGGTTGGGGTATAGAGACGTAAGCGCAGTGGGGGTTGACAGAGGACGTGTTGGTACGGTTCATAGAAGGATATGAAAAAGTACTTTTGTTGGGAACTTTCACTCCTCTATATTTGAAATATGCATCCCTAGGACCATTACGATCTGCAACTCAAATGGTCCCTTATGAAGTCTCTATTGGTCTTATTCTTATTGTGCGCCTTGTGAGCGCGTTTGGATCCGCGAAGGCAATCGCTCGGATGTTCCCCTAACCCAACCCGAGAACGGACCGAAGGGAACTGCAGCATGGGGAATGTCCGCGTCTCATCGCAAGGCTCATTGTTCGTTGTGGGTCATAAGGCGGGCAGCTTTATCTGATCAAGGGTCAGGGCACAAGGGTCCTGGTACTATCCAGGTGCGAAGAACCCCAGAAGTGACTGCAATGAGCAGAAATCTCACTCACAGGCCTAAACGACGAGTAAACAGTCGAACGTGAGAGCAAGGGATCACCTAATGAATGGACGAGCTCAAAGGGGGTAGGGAGGAATGAACCATGCTTTTAGAGACCTAACCCAACCCGGTCTGAATCTTATCTGAACTGCGAGAATAACTAACTAAGTCGTGCCATAAGGGGTCATTCTCCAAATGGGATAGGGCCAAGCCTTTAGGTTTTTTAAGTAGGTTGGGTGATAGATCAGCCATAGGAGTACTCCGGGATATAAACCAGGTCAACAAAAGTGGAGCATACGAAGATGCCACACATTTTCATTTCGTGGAAGTCCCCGGCAAAGGAAAGGGTTGTAGGTGATGGCGCATTCTGCTTCTTATCTAGAGAAGGGCGTTCAGCCACTTGACTGTAAGGAGAGGGGTGTCGAAATCCTTTCTATTGGTTCTTGCGTGGCAGCTGGTATAGATGATGAAAGGTGGGCCGCTTTTTCGGGACCTATTCTCTTAATAGGCGGCAAAGCGAAATAGGAAAGGGGCCGGGCTGACTGATGAGTGCCCTTTTAGCCTTTATTTAAAAGGCTCTCATGTGGAGCTAACATGGCTGGCTACATACAAGTATAGCCAAATCAAGATGAGATGGGACGGCTGTTCAGAGGCCGCAACGGGACTACCATAGGAAAGCCCGCCCCCGCTAGCTAACATAGAAAGGGACTCCCAGATAGCAGCAGTCTCTATGTGAATCTCTTCCCGACCGTCCAGGCCGAATCGAGGAACCACTTGGGATGGGAATGGCTCAGCCCACATGCATCATTTGATGAAAGCACTCCAGTTGCCTCTGATGATTGGTTTGTCAACCACGCTTTCTCTCCCTCAAAACAATGCTCCTCACCAAATACCCTTCCTTGGGTTGGGGCAACACAGCAATGAGTAGTTCGCTCCAGGACCCCACTCCCTCGAGAGCAAGATACCTGCCGAGATAGAGCTGGGAGTAAACCTAGACTTTCCTGGGGCTTGCCTTACCTCAACATCTAAATAAATAAAGGGCGGGCGCCGAAAAGGAACCAGCCCTGCCTCTTCAAGAAAGCTTTTCTTGGTAGGCGTCGTCCACTCACTCAGACAATGATCTGAACACGAAAGTGTGCAGTTCCACCCCCTTCTCCCATGCTGAGTCACAGGCAGCGCCTTAGAAAGCACGGGGGAGCCACATGCAGGGAAACTTGCACGTGTGGTTCTGGCCGGGGACCCCGGTATTCTGTACTAATATGTGTAGGTTCCCATAATTCGAGTGAGATTGTCATGGCGCAAAAGCAAATATGGTCTGGTATTCCCTTGTTCCCTGTATTGGTTATGTTATTTATATCTCGTCTAGCAGAAACTAATGGAGCTCTGTTTGATCTCCCAGAAGCAAAAGCTGAATCAGTTGCAGGCTAGTTCACTGTTGGCGGAAGCCAATGTCCCGGGATCTCGGGGACTCATTCTGACTGAAACAAGGGGCGGGTCTTTACCAACTTCCAAATATTCTATTTTAGGGAAAAGGTGAGCGCCTAGCGCGAAAGGTTGCTTTACTAACTAAGATAAGGCAAGAAGAAATGACGAATCAGCTACACGAAAGCCCTTGCTTCTTAGCGCATCCCTTTTCTTGCTCGTTAGCGCTTGACTAATAAGATAGAAAGAGCCTTTCTTACTTGTTTAGTAAAGTCTCACTTTTTTATAGGAGTAGATGCTTGCTAGGGCAGGGCACTTTTCATTCTTCATTCGAAAGTAAAACGTGGCGGGTCGGGGATTTCTGCCTTGTTATCAAAAAGGGAGTTGGGTAAAGCAAACTCTCTCCTTGGACGAGCATGGGTTTAGTCAAGTAGAACCGGGTTGCGCTGCTTGATGCTCCGATCGAAAACAAATCAGAGGGGCCATGCCGGTACGACTGAATATGCTTTAGAAAGGTCAATCCCTCCCCTACGACACCAAAAAAACTGGGCCAAACTTCTAAACCGCCCGCTTCCATAGCACAATATCGCGGAAACGTAGACCTAAGTAGTCATATTGGATCCTTGGGAACCATCACAAGTACTGCCGGCCTATATAAATTTGAACGAAAATGCCATGACGTCCAGCGGAGCCTAGAAGAAGGTGACTCGCGCAGACAGCTGACTCCTTTTCAATAAAAAAGAATAGCCAAACCAACCCAGTTGGCTGGTCAATCTCAGAGATCTTATCGGCTGCCAAACCAGAGACAGACGACCACGGTCCCTTCCTTACCAGCACCGGAGGTGTACTAATCAATGAACCCCATGAAACCAACTTTCTTTTATGACAAAATAAACCAAGCCTAAGTGGTCACGACATCTTGTTGATATTGATTGAGTTGGAGGGACTTTGGCTGACTGAATCCACCATAAACCTAGGCCGCGGTAACCTTCGTAACCAAAGCGTCACAACAACATCCAAAGGTTACCTTTGGGTTCCTAAGTAAAGGGGAAAAGAGGAGCACATAGGAATGCCGATCACTACATAAGCCACTAGTGGCTGAGAGAAAGCGAGCAGCACCTTGTATTGGTTGGACGGAGCTTAAAGAAGCAAGCCCCTATCAGAGAAAGCCATTGCGCGCTAGCCTAGCTAGCTAACGTTTTTCAACTGGCTGTTATGTTAGTTGTAGCGCGCCTTCCCTCCTTTTCTCACTTTGGAAAGATTTTTCCGTATTTTCTTATGATAATCTGGTCGAGAGAGTACGATACATCGGTGTAAAAGATTTCCTTTTTTTGTGAGCTTGGTCTACTTGATCGTAGGGTGCAGTAGAACTTGAAGGAGAGGAATAAATACCTGGTCTATAATTTTTACAAAAGGAGGATCGCTATTGGATAATATCTTCTTGGTCATCGTCAAACAAATTGACGTCCGGGTCTTTCTCTTTCCCTTTAAAATAAAAGAGGTAAAGTCCATCCTAAAGTTCCAAATCTACATCCAACACCAGAGGTTCCTGATGAGAACAAATTGTAGGCGTTGAAAGAAACCCTTAAGAAAGATGTCAAGACCCTCTTTGACATTGATATAGAACACATAAAGGGGGAGAGTCACAGTCTCCCTTATTTCCTAACAATAAAATTCTTTTTTGGAAGGCCAGTAACAATGCGATATTCCATAGATAAGCAAGAAACTGAAGCCTCTCTTTTTATTTATGATGTATCGGCTTGAATTCACTTTCACTTTAGGAAAGGATTTCTTTCTCCTCAAAGTAGGTGTTTGCTCCGCAGCATGAACAGGTCGAGTTGCGAAGTCGATCACATCGAGTGGGGCCATTCTCCCAGAGTAAAGCTTGAAGCCAGGGTCAGAACTTTAGGAAAGGCCTCTGTCGATAGAGCTAAAGCAGTCATTCATTAATCCACCCTCGACATACTAAGCAAAAGGGCTGATCCAACTACAGAACAAATACAGACATAAACATAAAAAAATACCGCACAGAGTGCCCGCTCTAAAAAACTGTCGTCCGGCATACGTCCTTCAAACTACCCTACAATCATCCAATACAACCAACTATTCATAAAAGAGAAATGAATTACAGAAATCAGTGAATCAAATAAGGCGAAAAAAAAGAGAAAAGACCTAGGAACGAGCAGGGAGGATTGGTTTCCCCACCTTAAAGTACCGAGCATTTTAGGGGTCTAGCTCGTTGATATAAAAAACTGGAAGATTCAATCTAGGGACGCTTGGGACTGGATTGAATCCTTAGTTAGAGAGAGGGGCTAAGCTAAGCCTACGTAACGCTATGGGAACAACCATTTTTGTCCACTTTCAACTATGATATATAGATGGGATACCTTTTGAAATAAAACAGAATATGTAAGTAAGTAGCATCTAGAATAGAATCCAGAGCAGCTAAGAAAAAAGAGGGTTGAACCCGGCTCACAAACCAGGAGATTTGAGGGCTTTTGCCTGCTCATCATCAATCCCATTCTACTTACTCTTTTAGTACAAATTCTTGTCAATCTCCGAAGGACATCGAAGACTTGGAACTACATCGATAGACAAAGCATTTTTCTTCCTCACTACTATCTCGAGAGAAGCAATCGTCTTGGGATGATGTCATTGGTTCTTTTCTTCTCTTTCCCTCTCAGAAGCTTCCTTTCAGAGTCGTTGTGCTTCCGTATTCGCGAGAATTTCCTCCCTCCGGTGATGTCTCCTCACTAAGCACTCTTCTTATCGTTTTAACCTTTCCTCATATCTAATTTGGCCTGAAGTCTTTCTTTAGCCTGATCAGATAATGATGCTCTACTTTTGGACATAGAATTTGATATCACCCAATTCTTTATTTACTAACGTAGAACTCATACTACGCCGGATTTGATGTTTCAAAGAAGTAGGCGGTTGTTAACCATCGAAGTCTAGTTGATGTTTACATATGTATATTAACCTATTCTATTTATATTAGAGACTTTGACTATGTCGTCATCTCTCTGTTATCGGGAAAGGGTATTTTGTCCTCTGGTATCGGGCATCCGGAATCAGTATCGTTAACTTGAAATTTCTCTCTTGTACCATTAGCAAATCCCTTTAGAGGAGTCGCCCGGTCATCCGTTGCAATGAAATTGGGAAATCTTTCATGCCATAGCGCGTGTTTTAATTCCTACTAAGCTAAAATTGAAATTTCTCTCTTGTACCATTAGCAAATCCCTTTAGAGGAGTCGCCCGGTCATCCGTTGCAATGAAATTGGGAAATCTTTCATGCCATAGCGCGTGTTTTAATTCCTACTAAGCTAAAATTGAAATTTCTCTCTTGTACCATTAGCAAATCCCTTTAGAGGAGTCGCCCGGTCATCCGTTGCAATGAAATTGGGAAATCTTTCATGCCATAGCGCGTGTTTTAATTCCTACTAAGCTAAAATTGAAATTTCTCTCTTGTACCATTAGCAAATCCCTTTAGAGGAGTCGCCCGGTCATCCGTTGCAATGAAATTGGGAAATCTTTCATGCCATAGCGCGTGTTTTAATTCCTACTAAGCTAAAATTGAAATTTCTCTCTTGTACCATTAGCAAATCCCTTTAGAGGAGTCGCCCGGTCATCCGTTGCAATGAAATTGGGAAATCTTTCATGCCATAGCGCGT
>JAJOOD010017068.1:0-21137 GCA_029582525.1 Solanum tacnaense | reverse complement strand
CGCCTCCCTATCTGATCGATGCCTCCACTGAACCTTCACTGAAACGATGTCCTTGGTCCGGAGCTTGCGAACCTGTCTGTCCAAAATAGCTATAGGCTCCTCCTCAAATGTCAAATCTGGACTCAACTCCACCGACTCAACCGAAATCACGTGAGACTCATCCGGAACATACTTCCGGAGCATAGAAACATGGAAAACTGGATGCACGGCTGGCAAACTATGTGGCAAGGCTAACTTGTAAGCCACCTCTCCCATCCTCTCCAAAATCTCATATGGGCCAATGAACCTAAACTCGGTGCTCAATACTACTCCCAAAAATGTACTGGTTCTTATATTTTTAAAACATATTTCTTCTTGTTGAATTGAGATAATTACTCAAAACTTAGCTCAAAGGCTATCTTGGAAATCTCAGTTTCCTCTCTTGCTTCATTTAGAAAGCGATTACTCTTTTTCTGGAAAACTAGCCCGAAGGCTCTTTGGAAATCTCAGTTTTAAATCTTGTTTAAATGTGAAAACATTTCTTTAAAACTTCTTCGCGAATACTTAGTTCCCTAATAACTTTTGAGAAATGAACTCAACTTTATACTCTTGACTTAACTTGAAACTCGATACTCTTTACTTAACTTGAAACTCTATACTCTTATTTAACTTGAAACTCTATACTCTTTACTTGACTTGAAACTTGAGCCTAAAAATGAAGTTAAAACGTTCAATAAAGACTCTTGAACAACTTTAAAGACTTGCTTGGACTTACTTCTTAACTTCTAAGATTGACTCTAACTTCACTTGACTTTGATCTTAACTTGCCTCGAATTGGATTATGGATTCAAGGTATATGATCACACGTTTATGGATGAGTTCTTGACGTTTAAACGTACCTTGGAGTGGTGAAAACAACTATAAAACATAGGTACATTACCAAGGAACATGTATGAAAAAGTGGGGAATGAATGGGAAGACTTGGCGTCCTTGGCGCTCTGAGAGGCGCGGGGCGCCAGCCTCCAGACTTCAGAAGGCCTGCTGGGCGCCCTGCTAGGCGCGCCGCCCCAAGGGCTGGGCTTCAGGGCCCCTTTTGGGGGGCGCTGGCTGGCGCGACGCCCCAGCCCTTTTCCCCAAAAATTCGACTTTTCTCCTTCATTTTTCCAACTCTAAACCTCCTTAACTTCAATGGTTCCAGCCCCAAACACTTAGAATCATAAAACCCCTCAACATACAATAGATTTAACCCGGAAACATGTCCCAAATCAACAAGGGACTTCAACAACAATCACAACTTCAACAACACAAACAATCTTTTCTCAGAATTAAAACGAGTTTGGCGTGTGGGGGAAAGGACCAACCTAACACTATGATCTCACATACCTTAATAGGGATCACCCCCGACGAAAACCACGACGATCTTTACGGAGTTTGCTTCTTCTTCTCCTTTCTCCTCTTCTCTCCTTTTCTATCAAGAACCCTAACTCTCACTTTAAAAAGGAAAAACTGATCTAAAATCAGTCTAACACCTTAATATATCCAAAAGAATTGGTTAGGGAAAAGACCAAAATACCCTTAAAATTTCCGGACGGACTTCCCTGCCAACTGCCCAACTTCCAAAGGGCATAACTCACTCATACGAACTCGGAATCGAGCACACTCGGTGTCGTTGGAAAGAACATTCTACGAGCTTCGCAACCATAACTGGAACTACACCTAACTCATCCTGAGCTAGAAGTTATGACTGTTCAAATTTGGCCAAAAACTCACTGTTTCCCATACTTAACCAAATTTTCCAGATTTTTAAATTCCTTCCAAATATGACTATTTCCTATTTTTAAGCTTCTTCATAGTTATCAACTTGCAAGATGTCACAATTAACATAATATAATATGAGAGTGTGCATATAATATAATATATGGTGTCTTCTTTTAATATAATATAATATAAATAATTAAATATAATATAAAATATAGAAGATATACTAAATTGGGTGTTTTAAGAAGAAGAAGAACAATGGAAAAATTGAAAAATTGTAGTTTAAAATTTTTAGAAAATCCCTCTGTTTAGAGCCAACAAAGGGTAGTGTATAAAAAAATATTTGTTATTCCTTATTAAAAAGAGTCATTATCCTTTCGAAAAACCACAACCTTTCAAAAAGGTCACAACTTATCAGAAAAGTCATAACTCTTTGGAAAAATCACAACCTTTCGAAAAAGTCACAATATTTCAGAAAAGTAACAATTCTTCGGAAAAGTCGCAACCCTGTAGAAAAGTCACAACCCTTCGTAAAAGTCACAACTCATCGAAAAACTTATAACTCTTAGAAAATGTCACAATCCTTCAATGTAAAAATGTGTCTTCTTTTAATATAATATAATATAATATAAAGACAATACAATATAAAATATAGAAGATATACTAAATTTGATGTTTTAAGTTGGGGGTATTATAATAGTTTAACATTTAAGTTAGGTAGTTCATTCTTTTAAGGTAGTATAGATATAGGTAAAAAAATATAGATATAGATTTGTTAAATTTTAATTTGATATGAAATTTTAAAAATTAAAGAAGACTTTTAATTTAAGGATATGTAGAATATATAAAAAAGTTTTTTTAACTTTGAGGTCTTAAAGATGTTTTTCTACCCACAAGAAAAAAGAGCATTCTAAATTGAACTGAATAAAAATAAAAGTAGAACAAGTAAATTGGAAACATGGGACTACTTGTTAAATCTAGTTTGGACTCTTCAAACAAGTTTTTGATCTAATCTTTTTTCTCCAACAATTTCTGACTTTTCACAGCTAGAACACCAAGTTGTAGTTTTTGCAATACAAAATTCATTGAACTCCTTGTCAAGTAGAAGTTGCTGCAAAAGTATATTTATGGCTATGAAAGTCAGTACATATTAATTATCTAGACAGTCTTCTCATTTGGAGTTGAGTTATTCCTTTCTCCTTGTTGCATCAATTTTGTTGATCTATCTAATTTAACCACAAAAAATATTGTAATTGCATAACTGAACAACTCTCACAATCTTGCTTATTTTAAGAAGAAAAATAGAAAACTTACAAAATTTGTAGTTTTAAAGTGGGAGGAAATCCCTCTATTTATAGATAACAAAGGTTAGTATGGAAAGGTACTTATCGTGCCTTATCAAATAAGTCCGAACTTTCAGAAAAATCACAAGTTGTTAGAAATGTCATAACTTTTCGAAAAAGTCACTACCCATCAATGTGAAAGAGTGTCAGGTTTTAATATAATATAGAATAAATAAATAAATAAAATATGAAATATAGAATATATACTAAATTTAGTATTTTAAGTTGGGGTATTATAGTAATTTAACATTCAAGTTAGGGAGTTCATGCTTTTAAGGTAGTATAGATATAGATAGATATAGATATATTCTAATTGTACCAAGGAGTAACTGAGTATTGTTTTTACTAAAGCATTGTTTCTTCCTCTTTGATATCATTGAAGTATGTATATACGTTGATGGTATCAAGTACTAAACGCGCATTAGTAGTTAAATCAAGGGGTATGAAAGTAAGGGGGTAGCCACTTATAAATAGTTTCCCTTTTTGGGTACAAGTGTTCTTTTCCCTAGAAATAAAGAGTACAAATAAAGTCCAAAGAGTAGTCAAAGTTTCCTTATAGGATGAAACTCCTTTCAAGGAAGAAATCATAAATTTTCTTATAGGAGGCCAAGTCCTAGTCGAAGTAAAAGTCTCAGTTTGTGATATACTAAGGCATGAAAAATCTCCAATATATATATGGCATGAAGACCATTGAGAGATGTGCATATTGCATATTCAGGAAATTTATCATCTTGAGAGCAATAACCATTGGAGCAAAACTGCTGGACTTCATCATAGCAATACATGAATCTGGTTCACGAGTTCTGTTCAAGTCTGTACTATTGAATATTGAAGTTGGATTAGAAAAAGGTTAGAGTTGTTAGTTTTTATTGAGTTGTTCTAGGTTCTGTTGAGTTGTAATACTTTAGATTGAAGAGAGTAGTTGTGTGGGTGAGATTTGTAACAAGAAGCGAGTTTGACTTCTTGAAGAGTAGTTAGTGAAGTTTGTAACAAGAACCGAGTTTGACTTCTTGTAGAGTAGTTAGTGAGGTTTGTAACAAGAAGAAAAATCATCTTGTTGGAGAGTTGTTAGAACAGTTAGAGTTAATTGTTGAGTTGAGGTACTAGAGTTAGTCCCTTAGATTGTTGAGTTGTAAGTTGAAATGGCTCTTTGAAGTTAGTGGAGGTTATTGGAAATTCCACACATTGTACGTCATGGTTTTTTATTCCCTTGAGCAAGGAAGTTTTCCACGAAAAACTAATGTTATTTAGTTTTTGTTCTAATATGACTCTAGGAACCAACTATAGAAATAACTGTTGGTGTGTTTTTTTTCAATATTTCTAGCCGGACAAGAGAATATGTAAGAGTGTCAACCAATATTCTCTTATTCCCAGTAGATGGATTTTGTACCATTGGGGTGAAGTTAGGATTAAAATTGGACCTTGGTTGAAATCTTTAATGGAAGCTACTTTTGGTGAACCACTTCATATTGAAAATATTAGTAAAATGCTGCTTGTTTTGATGATGTTGTGGTGGTGAGACATAATGAAGGGGGCTACTGGTGAAGGGTGTATCCTAGAGTTCGAGCTACATGGATCCCAACTCGTACTAGGATTATAAAAGCGATTATTACAAAAACTTGATGCAAGTAGTTTGTTATCATTACAATAAAAATAGCTTTTAACGGCAATAAATATGCACATTAACAAAGAGAGTTAAAGTTTTTATCAGCAGTAGTTAATTTTTGTTGGATCCAATGTCGAAATAAACTTTAGGGACATTTACAAAGAGTGTTAATCGCCTCTAAAAAGTACATTTAGCAGCAATTAAGCTATTAGCGTTGATTAATTACTGCTAGAAATCATTTTTGGTATCTGCTACGCTAGATTTGTATCTCGTTGTTGTCCATAGTTAAGCCAAAACTAGCAAGCTGATCTGCTGCCGCATTTTGCACTCTATACAAATATTCTTCTACTGGTTTATGCATTGAGTTCAGGAGGTACCTGCAATCAGAAAAGATAGAATTAGAAGTTAGCTTCAACATTGTGATATTTGGATATTTCTTAGTTCTTCCTAGCAAGATGCTTTCAATCGAATACATTTTCCCCAAAACTTTGGATTTGCTTCAAATAAGAAAAGATTTAAGAAGCAAAATTTTAGTCAGTTTTAAAGCACTCTTACCTCTTACAAATAAGTAAAGATTTAATAGTTGTAACTTCGATTAATTTAAAGTCCTAAATATTCGTATAATAACAATTTAGTCTATTGTAGAATCTTTTAATGAAGAACAAAAAGTTCAATCAATATAAATTGACATATAACCATGTGAGCTACAACATGGAGTTTGATGTATAATCCCCATCAAAAGGGCTCAATATACCTTGCCAGGATATAAAGGTTGATCTGAGCTAATGTTGTACCAGTAAGCTAATGTCCATATAGGACTAAGGAGTCGGTTTTGGTCTGATAGTTGAGCCTTAAATACCTACATTGGCTAAGGACCTTCATGTTTTTTATATAATATAGATCTAGATATAGATAGTTTAGTTAAATTCACAAATTAATGGTTAAACTTTGGTGAACTCTAGTAGTGGCTAGCTTGTCTTATTTTATTTCCTTGTTCCCTTTGTCATCCAAAAAGCTTGTGGTTCCTCATACTAGTCACGTTTCTAAGTTTGCATGGAATATCATACATATAGTTTTATATTTTATGTCTTTACTAAGGTGAGTCCAATATCATTATATATCTCCATCTCAAATCTAAGTCCTTTCCTAGCTTTAACTAAGCCAAAATGGCAATGAATAAGCCATACCATGCTAAACAACATCCTAAGACAAGTTATTCATTCTCCATCTATCTCATCCTCATCATCACTTGTCCCATTCTATTCATCCTTTTCCAAATCAAATTTCTTCAAACCCCACCTTCCTCATCTCCATTACCATCATGGGCTTTCTTCAATCAAAGGCAAAAAGTTATCATCAACACAACTTTCAATAATCTCACCAAAGAATTAATGGTGACCAAGAAATTACTTCGTGAATCGGTTATATTTCTTCCTTTGAAAGACTTACGTTACTCATTGACAGCTCAACAAGGACACACATGGTTCATGAGTTCAATGTATGACACACATGAAGAAGGTGAAGTCCAATACCAAAGATTCCCTTCAAATGCATCAAAAGGTAAAGTTTTGTGCCTTAAAGGTAATAACACTCATGATGGCGCATGGAATTCATATGCACTAGCATGGCCTGAATATTTGCCTTACAACTCTACTTTAAAGAAAGGTCTCACATTTGTGTCATACAATCACTATAATTATGATAACATTTGGCATGGCTTGTCATCTATGGTACCATTTGTAGCATGGCATATCAAGAACAGCCAATGTTTGCGCACTCCCACTAGATGGATTTTGTACCATTGGGGTGAAGTTAGGATTAAAATGGGATCTTGGTTGAAATCTTTAATGGAAGCTACTTTTGGTGAACCACTTCAAATTGAAAATATTAGTAATAATGCTACTTGTTTTGAGGATGCTGTGGTGATGAGACATAATGAAGGGGGTATGTCTAGACAAAAAAGGATTCAAGTATATGATTTGCTAAGGTGTAAGGCTAGAATTTATTGTAATGTAAGCGAAAGGAAAACGCCAGTGATCGGAATGACAATGTTCATGAGAGTTAACAATGGACCAAGATCTTTCAAGAATGATTCTGCTGTCATTGGAATTTTTGACAAGGAATGTAAAAAGATGGAAGGCTGCCACTTCATACTTGCTTACTCCAATAATCTCACTTTCTGTGAACAGGTAATACTCCCTCTCTCATTTCTAAAAGTAGCTTAAATTATTTATCGTTTTAGAAATTCAAGACAAGATTAATTACGTATTCTTTTCTACTTTACCCTTACTAGTAAACACATCAAAATAATAGTACATAATAAATAGACCCGTTTGATCTAGCTCACAACAATTGAATCTCTTGAAGACCTTAACCAGAAAGGATGTTAAAATATCTATATTTGACATATATAGCAATAGAAGTCCAAGACCTAATGAATTTGACAGTAGATTTTACAAAGTTGCTTGAAGTGTAGTAGGACAGGATGTCACTAAAGCTGTCTTGGAATTTTTCAAAAATGAAAATCTGTTGGCTCAACTCAATGTTAAAATATAGCCTTGATATCGAAAGTAAGTAATCCTGAACAGGCTAGCCAATGCTAAATGTATCTCTAAAATGATATGTTCCAAATTGAAAGATGCAGTGAAGAACATAGTGGCTGATAACCAAGCTTCCTTTGCTCAAAGGAGGTCCATGATCCATAATGTACTTATTTGTCATATCTTATGGAGGCATTATGGTAGAAAAACTTCACCTAGGTGTTTGACGAAGATAGATTTGAGGAAAACATATGAAATGTTAGTAGGGTCACTGGATTGGTTGTTAATATGGTTAAGTCCAATATATTTGTAGCAGGGGAGGATGACAAAACCAAGAAAGAACTACTACAATAATTAACTTACTTGGAAGGCAAGGAATTGAAAAGTGTTTAAGAGCTCACATTTACATATAGACACAAAAGTGACAATGATTAGGAAGGAAATGGTAGATAGATTAGAGTAACTCAAACTATCAAAGAGAGCCTATAGGTGTAGTTCATTGATTAGTCATTTGATTATGTAATTACTACCTTTGGTTTTTTGTTGGAGACCTGACTTAATTCCTAGAAGATGGTAGAGAGGTTAGATGCTCTTTAATTAGGTGTTTTGTTGTTATAGGTTAATGGTAATTTCACAATGGATATCAATAATAAATCTTTGTTAATGTGATTTATTTTGATTTGGTGATACTGGACTTTGTTGAAAACATCTTAACAAGATTGAATATCAATTTGGAAGATGTTTTGAGATAATTTGAGGTGGATTCGAGCTGAGTTTTAAAACTAAATATCAAGCTTGAAGACGACTCCATTCATGTGTATCGCATGTATATTTGGGTAAATGACCATGTATATCAGTATAATTTATCCTGTGTATTGGTTGCATCTCCGGTATATCATGTATATCCATAAAAATCTGTTTGTGAGATACACTGATACACACGATATATGATATGGGCTTCCGAGAATTACCTTGTGAATTTTATGAGTAATTGAGTGAATTCTGTGAGAAAAGAAAGCTTCTATAGTAATGATTAAGGTGATCATTCAAATCTTTGGTTCAAATACTTCTAGATAATAATGTGTCGATCACTTTCGTATATTTTTTAATAATGTCTTGTTCTTATCAAAATTGTTAACTCATGTGTATTATTTCGATGATGATTGATTTAATGTTTACAGGTGAGGGTGATGAGTTTGACAGACATACTAATATCTCCACACGGTGCACAATTAACAAACATGTTCCTCATGGACAAAAACAGCAGTGTGTTAGAGTTTTTCCCCAAAGGGTGGCTTAAAATAGCAGGTGTAGGCCAATATGTGTATCACTGGATAGCTAGTTGGTCAGGGATGAAACACCAAGGAGCATGGCGTGATCCTGATGGCGATTCTTGCCCTTACTCGGACAATGATAAACGTTGCATGTCCATTTATAAAAATGGCAAAATTGGATACAATAAGACCTATTTTTCTGAATGGGCTAGACGTGTTCTTAATGAAGTGAAAATAAGGAAGAAGGAAGAATTAGGCTCAGAAAAGAGTTCACATGTTACTTCTACTACCTGTTACTGTTCTTAATTTATCTTTGGATGATTTTGAACTATGCCAAGTATGAAGTCAAGTCACCTTTCCTTTTTATGCTTTGAGCAAGGACAAAGTTACTTTGTATATGTTGTTGGTGGTAGGTGATGACAAGTATTGTTGGGTTCTGAAGAGTGATTTGGCGTCATGTGGAATCTTACAATTGCAAATAATATGGTTGATAAATTAGATGAAAAATAAAATTATACTAAAAAACATAATATTATTATATGATAGGATCAATTGGCCTACATAATTAAAAACTACTCCCTCCGTCCCATTTTATGTGGCAACATTTGATCAGGCACGGAGTTTAAGAAATAAATAAAGTCTTTGAAATGTTTACCAAATTGCCCTTTAAAAAGTAGACTCACTTTTCTCTCTCCTCATAAATGTATTGGAGTATTATTTTAAGATTAAGTGGGACCAACAAGGGTAAAAGAGGAATTGTACCTTTAAATATTTACTATATAAGGAAATGTGACATTTTTTTTTGGACTGGCCAAAAAGGAAATGGTGCCACATAAAATGGAACGGAGGGAGTAATAAAAAAGACATTAAAACTGTAAAGAGAAAATCTCTCCATAAACAAAACTTTTAATTGTCTACATTGTGGATGCTATTGTGTTATGCTATGAGAATAGAGATCTTCAATTTATAGATCTCCAAATTTTTTCTCTAAGGAAAGAATAAACTAATTATGTAAGAATATTATATTTCCTTTCCGGAAAAGTAAAAACATTTATGGTAATGTTTTGTCTTTTCTTTTAGGAAAAAATAAACTTCAAATAAGATAAGAAAATCAGGACAAAATCCTAACAAATCTCCCATTTTGACTGGATTTTCTTGACAAAACTTGATCCACCTTCTTCAATTGCATGATAATCTTTGTTCTTCACATAGGGTGTGTTTGGTATGAAGGAAAATGTTTTCCATGGAAAATATTTTCCTGGAAAACAAGTTAATTTTTGACTTATTTTCTCATGTTTGGTTGGTGAGTAGAAAATATTTTCCGGAAAAGATTTTTAGTGTTTGATTTATGAATGAAAAATATTTTTGAGAAATATCTTTTGTTTTTACTAGAGTAGAAAATAATTTTTGAAATTGAAAATAGTTTTTAAAAACAAACTTAAATTTTTTTGGGGGATGGGTGAAAGGGGGGGTCGAGGGTAGGGGTGAAAAATTGAAATTTTGAAGTTGAAAATATTTTTTAAAAACAAACTTAAATTTTTTTTGGGGGGTGGGGGGGTGGGTGGGGGGGTCGAGGGTTGGGGTGAAAAAATAAAATTTTGAAGTTGAAAATATATTTTTAAAACAAAATTAAAAATATTTTTGGGCGTGGGGGGTGGGGGGGTTTGCTGGTAGGGGTTGGGTGGGGTGGGGGGGACTGGGTAGGGGTGAAAAAAATGAAATTTTGAAATTGAAAATATTTTTGAAAAAATACTTAAAATTATTTTTTGGGGGTGGGGGGGGCTGGTACGGGTGTGGGTGGGTGGGGGTCGAGGGTAGAGGTGAAAAAAGGAAATTTTGAAATTGAAAATATTTTTTAAAAACAAACTTGAATTTTTTTATTTTTCTATGCGAAACATGTTATGGATCTTGGTGTGACGACCCGTCACATCATTATGCCATATAAGTGTTACGTGGCACAAAGTTGGTCATGTGGAGGGCTTATGTAGCAAGAAAGCTAGTTTATAGTGAAAGGTTATAAGGTCCTTGAAATATTTTAATTGTGTAAAGTATTCTAGAAAAATGGCTTATTTGTAAATATGTAGAACCTTGTTTGACAATTATTATTCATATATTCATTTGTAAATTCATCAAGCAAAATTTAAAGTTCTCTACAATACAATCGTGAGCAAGTAATCAGTAGAAGACCAAGGACATGACATTGGGCCAAATTCAATTCCAAAAATTAGCTCAAGATATGAGAATTGTCCAAAATCATATAAAAAATTCCAGATTTTCCTCATCTCACCAATATAGGACTCAACAAAACACGCCTAACGGACACCATTCTTGATGATAAATTATACTCCTTCCGTCCCATTTTATGCGAGGTAGTTTGACTCGGCATGGAGTTTAAGAAAAAAAATGAAGACTTTTAAAATTTGTGGTCCAAAATGAATGATACAAATTTGTGTGACTGTAAATCATTTTATTAAGAGTAAAATAAACATTTTATAGTTAAATTAGTACTTAATATAGAAATCTGTCATTCTTTTTTGGACTGACTAAAAAGGAAAGTAAGTCACGTAAATTGAGACAGAGGGAGTAGAAAAGACTATCCTAGACAGGGTTGTTTATATTATCACTACTAAAAATAATCTCCATTTTCATATTAGGCAAGGCAGGAGCTGGCAATTGGCATGACTATCAGATATAATTCCATTGGTTTAAATAAGATATCTTGTGTCACACCACTCTCCAGCAATCTTCACATGCAAATGTGGCCATCACTCCAATCTTCTCTCGTACAAGATATACCTTAATTATTATCTTGTCCACTTCTCAATAATTCACTTTCAACCTCATCACTTACTATATACTTAAATTCATTATTAATCTGTTTCTGTTTACTTTTCTTAATTTTCGAACCTATAGGATTGAGATGATTATCGGGACATAAACTGAATTTTCATCCTAAAATCATGCTATTCCTTTTTATCTTTTCATGAGGAAATGATTTGGGCTAGTTATATATGTACGTAGCTTAAGTTAACCAATTAGAAAATTAGAAATTTTGTAAGACGAAAAGAAGAATATCCGAGACAACAAAATTTATTCTGTGTCCTTAAGGAATTTAATCACCTCATTTTACACGAAGTTATGGATTATTTCCTCCCAAGATAAAAACATATATACCTATTATTGAAATAGTGGTACCTCACACTTCAATAACTTCAGTGAACTCAAAAGTCAACAACAAATCACACGAAGACTTAATATTTGTTTGTAAGAAAAAATATATGTAAAAGTAGATTTGATGTAGAAAACCGAGGGAAAATATCATTAGTTATAGCTAACAATCTGGATTGAATAGTTGAGATATACTTAGTTATTGAAGTAGCAGTACCTCACACATCAATAACTTTAGCAAACTCAAAAGTCAACAACAAATCACATGAAGACTAGATATTTGTTTGTAAGAAAAAAGTATATGCAGAAGTAGATTCCTCCATGTATATTGTATATTCAAAAGGTATATATATATATATATTATGTATTCAAAAGGTATATATATATGAAGAAAAGAGACCTGTATATTATGTATTCAAAAGGTATATATATATATATGAAGAAAGAGAGGCATGTACTTTGTAAGGGTCACCATCAAATCAGAATAGTTTTTTGTTTAAAGGTAAAAAGGTGAAAGTCTGATAAAGTCATTCCTAGAAGCATCCTTCCTTATAGCAAAAGGACAATAATTTGTCACAAACATTAGTCCCAATATATAAAGACTTGTCATTTACCTTTTGTCTTGTGAAAGACCCAATGAAATAGATCGTTTCTTTTACAAAACAAACCAAGAATGGAGCATATTGCCATCGTCATAACGATAGTGATGGTACACATTTGTTAATTTGTTGCTAACTCTGGGCTAATTCATGAACTTTTAGGCTCTTATGCTTAAATAATACTCCCGTTGTTTCAATTTATGTGACACATTTTATGCTAACTCTGGACTAATTCATGGACTTTTAGTCATAATAATTGACATTCCAAAATATTAAAACATATATGAAAAATTTACATTTAAAGATAGACTTGTTTAAATCTTGAAACATGAAATGTTTCACATAAATTAGGATGGAGGGAGTAGTACTTCATTTGGATAATTTTTTTGTGACATTTTTTATTTACAAGCCTCCTTAGAAAATTATGCGTTTAGACTATTATACCTTATTTATTATTTTTAATTATGTAAACTTTCTTCAATGTGGGAGTATCGTTAAAATTTCAAGCAATTAATGGACGTGACTTAATCTATGCAACCACAATATTAGAGTATGTGTAGTATCTTCACTTAGGCTATCTATGTTAAATTAGTTAATAATGCTTATTGCTTTCAATAATAGTTATTACTTATAGCAAAATGGAAAGAATGTGTCATGGATATTATTCACTTAATTATTTTGGAATATTTATTCACTTTAGGATAAAAAAAATTCTAAAATTACAACTATAAAGAATTATATATTTCTAGTAAGAATGACAAGTAAAAGTAAAATTAAAACTATTAAGGACTATTTCTTCTTGTAAAATGGCACAAAATGGTCAATTTTTGAGCAGGTATTTAAAGTTTAGCCGTTGTTTGAAATTTAATGGGATAAAACCTTTTTTCAATGTGAAAATAAAATTAGGACGAAAAAGATACCAACAACTGAAATCAATCATCACACATGAGCAACAGCAACTCATGAGAAATTGACACGAGGTGCAGATGGATCATTCAGATTCTCCACACAAAAAAAAAACAAAAAATGAAGTATGGGAGAAGGAGACAACATGTCACAATTCAAGACTATCTTCTAATCGTAACACGGTGTTTAGAGTCATAAATAATACTGAATTAAACCATCTTCGGGCATGACACTAAATATACATATATGGAAAGCTGAAAAACTGTTGTGAAAGCTAAATATGAAATAGTCTATTAAAACACAACCATTAGATAGAATAATATATGAATACTCAATAAGCTGAAATTCTGTCTAACTGTCTGTAAAGTCTCTACTAAAATGAGTTTCTAGGACAAATCACCAACTAACTCTAATTGTGTGAAAATTGAAAGAAACTAAATAACTGAAATAAAGATAAAAGGGTTATCCTCGATAGATGAGGACTCAACAAACTTGTGCTGCTAAGCTGATGCGGGAACGTACTAATCGCGGCCTGAATGTTGAACGTTCAAACCTATATTACCAAACAATATAGCACGAGAGTATGCGTTCAGTACTTTGAATGTATAGAGTATGTAGAATATGCATAATAAACTAATAACTGAACATACTGAATCTGAAATAGTGAATTGAAATAACATGAAGTAATGTGATGACCAAGTAGTGAAACATGTAACTAAGGCATACTGAAAGTCAAATAACTAACTACTAGGTCATGCAATAACTGAGGCTGAACTCTGGGAGCGACTATTAACCGACATATAACAATGTGATCAGCTAACATGGACTTTGATGTATAATCCCCACCAAAAGGGCCCAATATAATTTGTCAGCATACAAAGGCTGATCTAAACTAATGTGGTACCACTAAGCTAATGTCTATAAAATATTGAGGAGTCATTCCTGGTCTGACGCATGACCCTCAAGATTCTATGGTGACACGTAGTTCTAGAATTAAGGGATTGCTACTAAAGGTCTCAGTCTTCAACTAACGAGTGTGACTTCATCGCTAAATTCGATCGGTGCTAAGTAAAATTCTCAATGGAAACATGTTGATAAACTAAAACAGTAATAATCTAATAATATTGAATGATGTTGATCATAACTTATAAATACTGAGTAGCTCATGAATACTGGAAAATTGATAAATATTGAAAGATAGTTTATCTGAAAGCATCCTAAATCATAAAAACTAATAATATGAGATATGCATCTGAAATAATATGATTTTGAGACATGAAAATAGCTACATTTTGAGGGTTCATGAAAATACTATTTAGAAATACTGAATTTTGGTTCGAAAACACATAACTAAACTATTCATGAGAAAGAATTGAAAATATAATAGAATTCATGTTTTTCATAAAAATCCTTAGCTCTCTAGATATCATAAACTATAAAACTAGATTTTTTCCTTGGGACTCAATGGGTTAAAGAAAATTCATTGATGAAATCTCACGTACCTGAAAAAAAGAAACTAGCTTGAATTTTTCATTTGAGACTTGGAGATAAAGAACCCTAGTTCTTGCTTGACATGAGACTTGAATGAGAAGAATTTAATTTCTAGGGGTTAGTTATCACGACCCAGGGGTACACCCTAGATGTAACAAGGCGTACAAGACCCCGAGAGGCCTCATACAAGCCCCTTAGCATATCATAACATAAAGCAATAGAAATGATGCAGAAATTTTAAAACTTTTTCCATACAATCGAAGTCTTTTATAAAAGCAAGCGGAAGTCTATAACACTTTGTCTCAAACCATCTAATATAACTTGAATAACTCTTGGGACACAACCCATACAAAAGTCTAAAACATAAAAGAAAGACATAAAGGAAAGGTGATCAAATCTTCGATGCTATGAGGACTCACCAAATCTTCAACTCCTTGCTCTACTAGGAACCTAGCCACGGGGATGAAACTCAATATCGCTGGACCCTACATTTGATAAGAATATAGGCAAGAGTATGTGTTAGTACAAAATGTACTAAATATGATAGCTAGCATAACATCATAAGAGCATAACAACAAAGTCATAAGCATAATCTCCAATATAGACATAATATAAGCATTAGTCATCATAAGGAATAATCCATAAGCATAAGAGCTACATCATACTCATAAGCATAGTCGATACTTAAATCATCATAACATAAGAGGAACATTTCATAAGTAGCTTCAAGTCATACTTGTGCAATGCATGGATAAGACCCCATAATCTTACCCATACTAAGTACCACCTTAGGCCATCATACATACTTACCATCTTTGATCTCATCCTTAGCTTATTTCTCATAAACAAGGGAACATTCACCTTCAGTCAAACATATCAAGGAAGGCAACAATAGCAACAATCCAAGCTAGCATACATCATATAAGAGAAACACTTCCTAGGTAACCTTAAGTCATACATGTGCAATGCATGTATAAGACCTCATAATCTCACCCATACTAAGTATCACTTTAGGTCATCATAATCATACTTGTTGGTTGGGGACTAGTCCCTATTTTAGCATATTGGAACACTATGAGATACTTCCTTAAGCACATCTTAGTTCCTATTTACTTTGAACACTATGAGATACTTCTTCAAGTATGTCTTATGATGAGTCCACGACTTGGACTCATTTAGGGCTTTATTTGAATAGATTTAGTGTCCTTAAATGCATATTTTGTACCAATAACTGATGTAAATCCTTGAATTTCAGGTATTTGGCTTGAGGAACAAAGCATGGACACTATTGAGCAAAAAGGAACAAGGCAGCTGAAAGAACGAAGGAAAGAAGACCTGAGGATCGCCTAACCCATTAGGCGAGTCACCGAACGGCCAGAGTCTCGCCTAATGTTCCAGAGTGCCAAGCCCTGAAGGAGAAAATCTAGTCGGCGAGAGAAAGAAGCAGTCGGCAAGTCACCGAACGGTTCAGCGATGCAGTGCCATATCTCCCAAAGTTACAGAACCTAAAGATGCTGAAGGCAAAAGCAAAACGGCGATGAAAATGACCAAAGGGCAGATCGTCGATTGGATCGGCGATCCCGACTTACAGCGCCGACTGGACCTCCGCATCACACTTTTTGACAACTATAAATACTTGTTTAAATTTTTAGTTTAGTGGATCTGATCTCTTGTGGAAACATAATATTTTTTAGTTTTTGAAGTTGAGAGCTTAGAACTGAATAGAGAGACAATATTTCCTTAGCTTTGAAGATTTCCATTTCGAAGAAATTTGAAGTGGGTGTTGAAGATTCTTCATCTTAGACCTTTGTAAAGACTATATCAATCCTACCCAGTTGATGGAAACACAACTTGGTAACGATTTTTGCCTTTTTACTATGTCTAGCTAAAACTCCAATTCTTGGAGTGTGATTATGTGATTATGGGTTGATTTAACTGCTGGGTATTGTTAATTGATAGTTTATTTACTGCTTAAAAGTGATTTCGTTCAGTAATTGTGGTTGAATTTAATGGGTTGTAGTTGCAAATACAATCTTAACTTCGTGTTTTTGGCTTGCTCGAGAGAGAGGTTTTAAAACCAAAATTACTGAATTGATGGTCTGTGGGTATTGGGTTGTCATGGGATCAGCTCTAGAGAGTGAATCCTTAACCCTTTTCCACACATTCATCTCGAGAGAGTGAATGGACTAAAGCGAAGGCTGTGCTTCATTGCTGCTTATTGGTGTTCGAGAGAAACCAATTTGATTCGGCGTAAATTATTCGAGAGAAAGTTTACCCCCACTAAAGTCTAGCTTATTCACCGATTTGCAACTGTTTACTATTAATTGCAATTACCCGATTGTTTAACTTAGTCCATAATTCAATCACATCCAAGAATCCCGTCTCCATATTCGCATTTTCGTGTTATTTGTTGTTTTAGTTGATAATACAAACAAAACCCCTCTTGATATTTGACACTTGTGTCACCTTAAACTTGAATTATATTTTTCTTCGTAAATGTTTTTAGCTATGATTGACTTGAGCATATTTATTCTTTTCTATTGATTCTTGAGTACGAACCGCTCCCTTAGGACTCGACCCCAACTCACTATTTGGGCTATATTACTACTCACGATCGTTGGCACTTAGTATTGGATGAAGTGTCCTGATACGTGAAATCAAAATGGCGTCGCTGCTGGGGAGTGGTGTTACTTGAGAATTTTTAGTTAAGTTGAATTTTGTTCTTGTTAGTTATATTGATACTTACTTAATTTTTAGTTTTGTTTTGCTTGTTTGTGTGTTAAATCAGGAAGTATGAGTGTGAACAACAACAATGGCATCCAAGTAGGCCATCAAGATGATATCGGAAACCTCAACGATGTCAACGACCCTCATGCTAATGACCCCCATCTCATGGGCAGTATTGGTGCCATTCGCTTGCCTCCGACCGAAGGGAATGCGGTGTTCCACATCACGAGTACTATGTTGCAACTCTTGCAACTAAAGGGGCTTTTCAGCGGTTTGACTCATGAGGATCCTCATGAGCATATTAGAAATTTCGTGGATGTAAGCAGACCATTCTCTTTCAAGAATATATCCCAAGAATCGGTCCGGTTGAGGTTGTTCCCATTCTCTTTGATGGGAAAAGCGTGCAAGTGACTGGCTCAATTGCCACGTAAATCAATCACTTCGTGGGAAGAGTTGGTTACCGCATTTCAAGTGCGATTTTTCCCTCCCTCGAAGATGATGACTCTTCGGGACAACATTCAGAGCTTCAAGCATTTAGAAGGCGAGCCAATTCATGAAACTTGGCTGCGATTCAAAAAGTTGGTGTTTCAATGCCCAACCCATGGCTTGCCTGATAACGCGTTTCTGCAATATTTTTATCGGAGTCTTGACTTGGTAAATAAGGGTGTTGCTGACCAACTTTCTCTTGGGGGTTTGATGCAGCAACCTTATGTGATAGCGGCTCAGCTCTTGGATGGCATGACTACCATAATAGTGCGTGGTACACCCGTGAAGACCAGGTCTCCCCTCTCACGTTCAAGTTGACGAAGGAATAGATAGAGAAGGACCAAGAGAGGGACCAGAACATGGCCAAGATCATGACACAACTTGACATTTTGTCTAAAAATGTCATGGGAGCTGGTGCTCGAAGTGTCAATGTCATGGGTGTCGGGTGTTCTAATCCGGATGAGTCCAAGTTTGAGGCCTTGTATAATTAAGAGGTTAATTTCCTAGCCAACCAAGGCGATGGTTATCGTTCAAACTACCCGAGGCAGGGTGGTAACCCAGGTTGGAATAGAGATGAAGGTTGAAAAGATTGAGATCGTGAATGGAAGGACCGTAATCCAAATTGGAAGGATAGGGAGAAGGAAAGGTATGTGCCTCCCCACGAGTGCCAAAATCCAAAGGATTCGAAAAGTGGTCGGCTTGAGGATATGCTTTCTCGTATCCTCAACAAAGTTGAGGGGTCGGATAAGATCTTGAAAGAGATGAAAGAAAACGTTTCAACCCTTAGCCAGACCGTCACCTCCCATTCAGTGTCGATCAAGCAGTTGGAGACCCAAATGGGTCATATCTCATCTCATCTAAACCCGAGACAGCAAGGGGGGTTTCTTAGTGACACTATGGTCAACCCCAAGAATGAGGTTTGAAGGTGGACTTACATTGTGCCACGACGTTAACTAAGGCGCTGCTTGGGAGGCAACCCAAGTTTTATTTTCTTTCTTTTAAGTTTGCAATAATGGTGTATTGAATGTGCATGACAAAGTGTGGAAAGAGAGTGAAAAGTGCAAATTGGCGAGCCAAAGGTCCAGTCGGCGCATTGTTGAAGTGGTCGGCGACCCCGACTCAGACCGCCGTTGGACTCAAGACATCTTTAAAGTGGAGTCTGTAAAACTCGTCGAGCCCAGGAAATTATTGGTGAATCGCCAACCAGATCGGTGATCGCGATCTAATCTGCCAAGTGGATCCTCACAACAACTGAAAGTTCTGTAAAACTCGGCGAGGTAAGTGACCACTCGACGTGTCGTCGAATGGGTGAGAACTGGACGGTTGCTAAAAGGCCAAAAGTTTAAACTTCCAAACTCTTCACTTTCCCTCACTTTTAATCCTCCCAAACTCTCACCTATTTAGTATTTTCAGTATTTTTGCATTCTATAAGTATTTTAGTTGTTGATTTGTGCTCGGGATTGGGAATTCTTTGCCGCCTAGCATTTCAATATCAATTTAATCGGCATAAAAGGTTGGTTTTCTGAACCTCGAGTTTATTTTTATCGAAGTTGTACTCATTTGCAGCAATATTATCCTGTTGTCTTGTGCTGGGCCTCTCTGATAGGATTAGAATGTTCGAATGCCTTGCCCATATTGCTCTTATTGTTGAAATCCTATATTGTTATGCCTTAAAATTTGTTAAATTTTGTGGGGTTGTGCTTGCATGTTATTTATTTTAGTTGGGTGAAGTCTGAGTAACCGGTAGTTGTGCCAAACGACGTAATTTGCCCAATGATAGAGCGGGTGACGTTCTTCTTAAGGGAAAAAGTTGTCAATTGGCCAAATTTGGCAAAATCGAGAGAAGTCTGAGTATCCCGGGGTGATGGGTGTTATGGGTCTTACTTTAATTTAACTAGTGCATGCTTTGATTTTATTTTTGGGGGTTGCAGGGTTGAATTCGAGATGATAGGTTGAAAGTAGGCACGTTGGGTCGTTTGGCGAGCTGGGTCGAGCTCGCCGAAGTTCCCCATCTCGCCTTTAATTTCTTGCTAAATGAGTAGTTTGGCTCTATAACTTTCGGCGAGAAGCCCGAGGTCGCCAAAAGCACTCGGCAACTCATCGAAAGTCTTCTTGATCACCTTTTGTCTGCACCCCTGTAACTTTGATTGCACTGTAACTTTCGGCGGGCTAACCCTTGCTCGCCGAAAGGCCCTTCCTATCACCGACATGCAAGCATTTTAGAGCCAATCCTTTAGGCGAGCCCGATCTAGCTCGCCAAAGTGATTCGACGACTCACTGATACACTCAAATTACACCTCTTTTCAGAAGCATAAGCGAAAGCGATCGTTATCACGTAAAGAACCCAACTTGTAGGTTGGGGTCGATCCCACGAGGAATATGGTTTAGACTTAAGTTCAATAACGATTATATTCGTTTAGCCAATGAATTTCCGAGACAAATAAGTAAAAAGGGGGGGGGGTGTAACAAATTTTGGAAATTATGAAATTAATTAGTAAGCAAGATTCAAACTTCTGTTGTTATCAAATTGAGAAGGAAACTAGGGCGTATGTGTTCCCCATAAGCTCATAACTCTGTAATCTTAGTAATAGCAATCCCTTCCTAGTGTATTGCATGCAAAGTGATAAGTTATGTATCTCTAAATCCTTGGTCCGACATCTAGAGAATTTCACCCCGCACCTTGGTCAGGCTACGTGTGTATAATTTACTAACCCTTACCATTACCTCATATTAGACGTCACATTGATGTATGTCTTAGTTTTCACCCACACACCAATCGACATTAATTCTATTAGATAGTATCACACTAAATCTATGTTGATAATTCTTTTCTTATTAACTACCTCCTTGGTCCGGCAAGTAACAACAAGGCGAGTTCTAACGTTGCGCACCGTTAAAAAGACTTCTAGACGAAAGAATTATCAATGCATGCAAAACACTATTAGGGAATTACTTAGTTACTATTCATACTTCGTTAATCGCTCATGGTTCCCACAACCTTAGTTGTGGATTTAGTTACCCATGTTAGCAAGAAAACAATTCATAATGTTTAAAGAATAAATCATGAACTTACGTAGTAGAATAGAATAATCCCATAATTTCAACTTGGACTTCAAAGTAAAAATCACCAAAACATGCTTAGGAAATTAAGAATTGCTAAAGTTGCAAGTTAATATCCAAAACCAAAAACTAGAATAAAAGTAATGAAGTCTAACCCCCAAAAACGAGGTTTACATGCCTTATTTATAGAAAAATAAGTC
>JAJOOD010017067.1:0-22111 GCA_029582525.1 Solanum tacnaense | reverse complement strand
TTGGAGCGACGCCGTCCGTCGCTTTTGGAGCGACGCCGTCCGTCGCTTTTGGAGCGACGCCGTCCGTCGCTTTTGGAGCGACGCCGTCCGTCGCTTTTGGAGCGACGCCGTCCGTCGCTTTTTGGAGCGACGCCGTCCATCGTTTTAAGCTGTTTTTTAGTAGTGGGGGGCACATAGTTTATCGGATAAGGAGATTGTTACTAAATACCCGATCTCTACTAACGTGAGGGCATCCATCTAAAGAGATTGCTTCTAGAAACTCGGTCTCAACTAACGTGAGGGCTTCCATCTCATGTCAATATCCACTCGGTGCTAAGCATTAATCCCACGAAGTACTTTTTAAGTCATAAATTGATTAATGTCTTTGGAAGGATGTCTTTGACAATCAATCCAAAAGAGTTCATTAGGATAGCTCTTAGATTCATTTAGGTGAGAAAGCCTTTCAACCTTAGAATCTTCATTAGGTGATAAAACCTTTCACAGTATGTTCATTATAAGTTCATGAGAATGGCCTTTCAATAGGCCCACAACAACAACAATATAATCATTAACACTTCACTCTCAAAGTGCCCTCATAGCATCTACATAAGTTTCATAAGATCATGCATAAACTCACATTTTGCCCTTCCAAGGTTCAAAGCCACTATTAATCACCAAGTCTAGAATTTAAGCATTAGATAGGGAGTTCATCATAACTTCATGTAATTCTATCAATTCATACATTAGATCTTAAAAACTCCTCTTTCACAATCAACCACCCAACCTATGAGATCACAATTTGGAAAAATATGGGGGATTGCATGGGTTCATAAGGGAAACATAATAAAAACATTTTACATCATCAATTCATGCATATTTAGACATAATTAAACCATTAAAATCAGTAAATCAAAGAACCCATGGTGAATGAAGAAAACACTAGCTATTGGGAAATTCTATCATTTGAAATTAAGAATTTTGAGAGGGCTCCATGGGTGAAAGCTACCCATGGATGAAAACCACCATACCTCAAGTTCAATTTCCTATCTTCAATGGAGAAACTTGACCCTTAGCTTGAAACCCTAGGTGCAATCTTCCTATTCTTCTTCTTCAAGTTATAGAGAGAATATTTGAGAAGATTTGGGTCTTTCTTTTGGGAATTGGAAGAATGAGTTAAAGTGGGGTGAATTTAGGGTTTAAAGGGTTTATATAGAGGTTCTAAATGAAGGCAAAACGACATTACTTCAATTTAATTAAAACCGGAAAAGACCCATATGCCCCTAAAATAACCGCCCAACCACGAACCACGGACCCCCCATTGATGGACCGTCGATGGACCTACGTTTCGTCCTGAAGATCCGTCACTAGATACAGAGAAATTCGACCATCGATGAAACCCTGGACCACGGGGCGTGGACCTACCCACAGTCCGTAGGTTCCCTCTGTGGTCCATGCTTGGACCTTCTCCTGGTGACCCATCGACGGACCCAGTCGACGGGCCATGGTCTAACCCACGGGCCGTCCTGGTGAACCGTCATTTGTACATCAGAGACCCTGATTTTTGGTGTTCCAGAAATTTGGCCAAGTGTCAACCCACGGACCTCACCTACGGTCCGTGGTTCAACACACGGGCCGTGGTTCAACACACGAGCGGTGGTTGGCCATCGTGGTTGGCACATGCAATTTCCCCCAATCTGGTTTATTTCCCCTTTTCGGATACAATGTGTTACAGTATCTCCCCTTGGGACCATACGTCCTCGAATGAGATCTTAAATTGGTTCTATAAGGATGGGAGAGAAACTAATTGCCCAACCTAATCAATGCAATGCATACAACCGAGGAGGAACTATCGACCCCAAGTTAAACACTCTCAAAACATCACAAGAGGGGCGAACTAACTCCATCAGCCTAATATGCATAAGGAGGAAACATCAACACTAAACTCCACATACTCAAATGCAACACAAGTAGGAACTATATCTAACAACCCATTATGCATGAAACTTCAACATTTCTCATGTTCTAGGAGGAACTACCTTCTCCAAGCTTTAAAACATGCTCAATACAATCTCATGAAGCCATTAGGCCATTTACTCAAGAAAAGTATATATACATATAAAGCATGCTCATCAATTCATCTCATGAAGTCAAATAGGCAACTCATGCTCAATGCACAACAACATGAGGAAAATCAATCATGAAAACTCATTTTCTTATTAAACATGAATTTCTCAAGAACATACATAACATAAGGAAATCATGGAAACAAATAAATCACACATGACTCCTAAATAAGAAAAATCAAGAGGAGCTCATTACCTCAAGTTGGAATAGGAGAGGAAGGAAAAAGATGAGGATATCGGGACTTTATGTCGGCCTCGGCCTCCGAAGTAGCACCCTCAACTAAGTGATTCCTCCACAATACCTTCACGGAGGCAACTTTCTTGTTTCTAAACCTCTTGACTTGCCGGTCTAAGATCTCAACCGGTACCTCTTCATAAGAAAGATTCTCCTTAATCTCTAAACCCTCTAAGGGAACTATGGTGGTTGGATCCCCAATACATTTCTTTAACATTGAGACATGGAACACCGGATGCACTAACACCAACTCATTTGGCAAATCTAACTCATATGAAACCTTGACGACATGCCTCAAAATCTCATAAGGACCCACAAAACGGGGACTAAGCTTTCCCTTCTTCCCAAACCTCATAACACCCTTCATGGGTGAGATCTTCAAATAAATCCAATCATGCACATCGAATTCGAGATCTATCTTTCTAACATTGGCATAGGACTTTTGCCGACTTTAAGCCTTCCTCAACCTCTCTCTAATAACTTGAATCTTTTTAATGGCCTCATGCACCAATTCCAGACCTAGGAGAGAAACTTCTCCCACTTCAAAGCATCCTATACGAGACCTACATATCCTACCATAGAGAGCCTAAAAGGGAGCCATGTCGATGCTCGAATGATAATTGTTATTATAAGCAAACTCAACTAACGGCATATGGTCATCCCAATTGTCCTTAAAATCTATCACGCATGCCCTCAACATGCTTTCCAAAGTCTGAATTGTGCGTTCTGCTTGACCATCCGTTTGAGGGTGAAAAGTTGTACTAAGCTTCACCTTTGTACTAATTTGACGTTTCAAGCACACATCATCCAATTCTAGGTATTTAACGATCGTAAATCAGTATAAACCCAACTAAATGAGTTGGGGTCGAATCCCATAAAGAGCAGTACGTGTTTGAGATTCAATTGGGAAGTATAAACACAATCAAGTCAGTCATAGGAGTAAAAATTATCGGATAAAGACATCATTCAAATTAAGGGGTGACAGGAATGTCAAATGGGGGTTTTGGTTTTGATTATCAACTACAAACAATAGTCACAACAATACAAATTAACAATAATGAGACGGATTCTTGGGATGTGATCGATTATAGGCTAATATAGACATATGGGTAATTTCAAATATTAGAAAATAGCTAGATATTAGTGAGTAGGCTAGGCTATAGGGGAGGTAAATTTTCTCTCGAACAATTTACCCTGAATCAAGTGATTTCTCTCTAACATCAACAAGCATGCAAAATAAGAGCAACCCACACCTTAATACATTCACTCTCTCGAGCTGAATGTGTGGGATTGGGTTTAGGATTCACTCTCTCGAGCTGAACCCAGGTCAACCCAATACCCACAAACCATCAATCAATAGTTTTAGTTCTAAAACCTCTCTCTCAAACAAGCCAAGAACACAAACATAGAATTGCATTTTCAACTACAATTCTTAAGTTAAACCACAACTAATGATTGAACTCACTTTTAAATAGCATTTAAACTAACAATTAGCAATACCCATAAGCTAAATTAATCCATAATCACACCCCTAGAATTGGGGTTTTAGCTAGACATCATAAAAAGGTAAAAATCGTTACCAAATTGATTCTCCACAATTGATGAAAAAAAGGGCTCCAAATTTTTTTAAAGCGAAAGCGTTGTGCCAACTTGCGTACATGATTTATATGTGGATTTGATACTATAGTAAAATCCTCTTCATAAGTCGACAATGCTATCATTAACATCTGATCTTTTTTATCTTCTCGAGAGAAGCCCAAGAATTTCGGCTCGCAACTTGACTCCTGCTTTTGTTAAAAAGTCCATACTTAACTTCATTTCATGATTTTGTCCTTACAATACTCCAGTTAGATGAACCTCAAACACCTACTTCCAATTTCTCAAAAGTGAATTTCCTCAATTCTTCAAAGCTAAGGAAAAACTAGAGAAAACTCTATCCAGATACTCAAAACATAACAATAAAATGTTCTAAAGATTGTTTGATACCAAACTAAAATGTTCAAAAACGTATTTATAGTGGCCAAAAATATGTTGCGAAGAGCCAATTTGCGAAGTAAGTCGCGCTCGCCGAACCACTAGGCGAGCCGCCCTTTGGTCTCTTCCATCGCCCTTTTGCCTTGGTACTCAGTATCCTCAAGGTCTGTGACTTTGGGTGATCTACCTTGTCTTTGCAGAATCACTCGGCGATACGTCGACTGCTCCTTTTCATCGCCAACTTGGTTCTTTCCTTCGGGGCTTGGCACACTGGAACTTTTAGGCAGTCTGATGAGCCACTCGGTGACACGCCGAGTGCTCTTGGCGATCCTCAGGCTCGCCCTTCTTCATTTCTTCAACTTATTTTGTTCCTTCTTTCATGTTAGTGTCCTTGCTTTGTTCCTCAATCCATATTCCTAAAAATCAAGGATTTAACATTAGTTATTGGCACAAAATAAGCATTTGAGGACACTAAATCTATATAAATAAATCCCTAAATTAGTCCAAATCTCGGAATCATCAACACCCCCAACTTAAACTTTTGCTTGTCCTCCAGTAAAACTCAAGTTCAGCTGCTCAAAAAGAATGTCTCAAACAGTGCTACAAAAGACTCAATCATGAATGCACACAACAAGACTCAACTTACTCATGCAAGGATCAATTGTGCACTCAAAGATTCAAGTTGTGACTCACCATTATCAAAGATTCTCAAGTTCACAATACTTTCTTCAAATGCAAGTTCAAGCTCAACAAAGGTACTCAAATACCTTTACAACAAAGATGATTTGATATTCACACACAATTCTTCAACAATTTATAGCTCCGGAATTACATACAACTCTCACACTCACAAAGATGAACACATGCATGACTTCACCCATAGGTTTGCCCTTATTTTCAATCAACACTCGTTTCAGCTCAATCAAGATCAGAAAGGTCTTTTCAAGGTTTGTAATGGGGTTGAGTGTAAAGGTGTGATCATTTAGGCTCAGTGGTTGCTACCCTCATGAAATGTGGTCTGAACATCACTTTTCTTCCTTTTCTTAAGCAATTTTACTCATGCTCAAAATTCACCCTATTATTTAACTTCAAATGAATTTCCGGACACCCCATTTCTTTTGCAACTTTCAAAACTTTATTTCACAACTTTTTCATTCTTTCTTCTTTTATTTCTCTTTTTTTTATGGAGTTCCATCTTTTTCAAGACCATGGCTCAAAGGGGAATTCTTCACATTTCTTGATTTACCTTCTCTTTTTACCACACCCTTTGGCCTAAGTTGGCTATTCAAACAAACCACATTTCATGAGGATTATGGGTGAATGGCTAAAGAGGGGGTCTCAATTGCTTAAGTTTCTTCCAAGAAAAGGATAAGGCTCAAAGGGGGTTCAAGCAAGGTTCACACATCTCACAAGGTTGGCCACAAAAGAGGTATATTGTCAAATTGTTTCACTCTTAAAAATTGTTGCCTAATATCATTTCAAGTGCTTGCATCACTTAGTCAATCGGAAAAATAGGGTAAATTCTAGGTGTCATCACACAAGGTTCACGGTAATCTCATCACACAAGGCATTGACACCAATATCAAATAAGACTCTACACTTTCGCTAGTGTGCAATGTTCATCACAAGAGACTCCATTCGATAACCGGCTAGTCATAACGAGATGCAAAAAGTCCACATATTGTTTATGCGATTTCATTTGGCCTCATCGTAGCCGCGCATTCATTTTTGCTCGATTATGAGCACTATTCAAGTCATCGGTATTGATCATAACTGATACTCAAATTTGCACAAGAACAGCCACATTCAAACACAACAAGAGGTGGCAAAGTTTTTGGATGGGTCAAAACCATTTCTATTCAAAACAAGGAGCCATAAACTCAAACGTCCACAAGATACGATCAAAACACTGTTTAAAACACAAAACCCAATATATACACTAGAGGTAGGTATAGAAATACCTCAACCCACCACAAATAAAAAAAGCAGTTGTCCTCAAATACAACAAATATGATCAAAAGTCAATAAAAAAATAGAGAGAGGTAAAGAAAGATCATGTCTACACAGTCGCTCCATCTGTCGGGGCATCAATGCCCTATGTAACACTCTTATCCTGGGCATCAGTGCCCAGTGTAACAGCAACACTGGCTCCACTAGAGCCTACCATGGACGTCTCTATCAGCGATGTCTGATTGACCGACTGTACAATCGTCTCCTCTAAATCCGGCAGGTCTCCATAGATGGTTTCCTCCTGAGCATTCAGCTGCTCCTCATCCGTCTCTACCTCCGACTCATCAGCTGCCACATCATCCATAGGCACATCTTTAGTGGTGGCCAGAGGCATCTCAGAACTGGCCAGGGCATCCTTATCCTCGGCTGCCTCCAAGAGAGAAGTGAAGTCTATGGACTTCAGATAGTCCACATCTTTTCTCAAGTTTGAAACCTCGGCTTTCAAAGCTGTCACCTCAGAAGTAACCCCATGTCGACTCTCACAAGTCTCTACTCTCGTCGTGAAAGCATCAATATATGTCTGTAGGGGTGTCAACGCAGCTAAGATGGCACGCTCAATCATCCAAGGCACCTCGGCCTCTAGCCAATTTGCCCGCACATTGGTAGAATGGGCTAGGTGCCCCATATTGATAATCATGGCTTGAGTAATCCTGGTGGGCTGGGAAGCAGCAGAAGAACCAGGAGCCTGGGAAGAAGTGGAAGCGGGTGTACCTGAAGGCCCGGAGGTCGGAGTAGGCAAAGATGCCTCTACAGGTATGGAATCAACATCAACATCCGGGGATGCATCCATCGGAGTCGCTCTCCTCTTATCAGCCTTATCTCGAGTGTACTCGGCCTCTATGCGCCAGAAATCTGTGGAAGATATGGGGGTAACCTCTATGTCCCTCTTCTTGTCACTAGGAACTCCAGAACGATGGCATAGCTCTGTAATCAGTACCGGGAAGGGAAGGGACGGTTGGAGTTGTTTGGTCCTCATGGCCATCTCTTGCTCAATAATGAGTCCCAAGTTTAGTGTCTTCCTAGCTATGATGAATCCGAAACATGCCGCCTTTGGGTGGCGAATGATGGACTCATTCTGTGAGGGTATGATGGAGCTACTGATGAACCCGAACCAATACTGAGTGGCAATGTTCAAGTCCTTCTTCTCGATGGGAGCTCCTATCTCAATCCACCTCGGGGTGGTGTTAGAATTCAGGGGAGCAAGCCATCCCTTGAGGTCGTCCAGGGACTGTGATGTGGCTAAGCCCTCGTACTCATGCTCAAAACTAGTAGCACTGTCAAATACGACATTTATATGGTCGCTGTAGCACCCCACTTCTTTCCTCCAGACCATGACAAACTTCACCGGTCTGAAGGCACTAGCCTTCTTCTCCCCCTGGGGCACTAGGTCACCGTACGCAGTGTAGAACTCACAAACAAAGGTGGGGATATATGGGCCTCGAGGATTGGTGAAGATGTCAAACCTGTGGAACCGGAGTGTGTCCCACACCAGAGGGTACCTGTCCACCACTCCATCTATAGACAACCACTTCTCCTTAAGAATTGTCCTTAATCCCTCGGCCTTTAGCCTATTGAGTAGCTGGGGAGGAGGACCCTGAACTGGTAGAGCTGGAACCACCGTCTGTGCTGGAGCTGGCACTGTATCAACCACAGGAGGGGTGGGCTCTGGGATCATAAACGGATCTTTGCGAACTCGAGCACGTATCTCACCCTGCCTGGTCTGTAGTGGCTGCTCTAAGAATGAGGGATGATATTGAACGGACTCCCCATCACTGTTGGAGTTGTGCTCCGGTCTTTTTGCTACGGACGCTTTGCCCTTTCCTTTTTCTTCTTTTGGAGGTGCTTGTTTTCCCTTTTTAGAGGGAGCGACTACTCCCTTATTGATTACGATGCCCCATGCTCGTTTCCGGGATGGCATACCACTCTTGTCCAAATTTATCCTAGCCATATATGCAAAACACATCAGAAATAGTTAGAGACAGTTCAAGAAAAGTTGCAGAAATCAGGTTGCAGAAAGACTCGCCGAACCAATCGGCGAGTCACCGAGTTACTTAGGCGAACCAGATCGGGATTGCCGAAAGGACTGGCTCAAAAAATTCTGAGAAAAAGAATAGGTCGGCGATAGGAAGGCTCATTCGGTGAATCACCAACACCATTCGGCGAGCTCAAACTAGCCCGCTGAAAGTTACAGTGTGTTTTAGGGGTTAGGGGTGCAGAAAGGGCTATCAAGGGATACTTTCGGTGAGTCACCAAGTGAATTCGGTGAGCTCAGGCTTCTCGCCGAAAGTTACTGAACCAAACTCAACCAAAACATGAAATTAAAGGCGATCAAGAGGGACTTTGGTGAACCGCCGAGTGGTTCAGCGAGCTCGACCTAGCTCGCCAAAATGCCCAACGTGCTAATTTTCGACCCCTCTTCCCAAAAATCAAGCCCACATCCCCCGAAAACAAAATCAAATAACACACTTAATCAATTAAGCTAACACCCATACGACCCATGCCACCAGGGTACTCAAGCTTCCCCCGATATGGCCAAAATTGGTCATTTGATGACTTTAGCCCTTAAGAATGACGTCAAATGTTCCATCATTGGGAAAAGTACGTCATGTAGCACAATTGGGGTTACTCACATTTCACTCGGCTACACCCAACAACAATTTACCACAACCCACAAATTTAAGATCAATTTTAAAGCACAAAATTTGGGAAATCAATCATTTAGGCAATTTTAGCACAATTACGAGAATACGAAAGGCAAATTAGCACACATTTACGATTTCAGAGCAGGCCCAACACACATCAACACAATTTATATAAATGCATTTGAATTCAACCGCTATTTAAGAGTTTAGGGTTCGGAAAACCAACCTTTAAGTTGAAATACGAATTTGTAACGCTAGGCGGCAATGAATTCCAACTCCGAACACAAGACCAATGAGCAAAAGCGATAAAAATGCAAGAATATCGAATCTATATAGTGCGAGTGTGATTGTATAAGGCTAAAAGTGAAGGAATGTGGAAGAGTTTGGAATTTTAAACCTTTTGGCCTTTAAAAATTGTTCAATTCGCGGCCCTTTTGGCGATATTAGTCGTCCTCGTCGAACCACTCGACGACACGCCGAGTTGTTACTTACCTCATCGAGTTTTACAAGACCTCCAGTTAATTTGGGGGTCCAAACGGCGGACAAAGTCAGGCTTACCGACCTGTTAGGTGAGTCGCCGATTCGTTCGTGGACCCACCGAGTTTTACAAACTCCAACTTGATATTTTCCTGAGTTCAAGTCGGGCTCGTTGACCTCTTCAGTAAGTCACCGAATGGACTCTTGGCTTGCCAACCTGCATATTTCTAACACATTCCACACTTCAACCTGCACAATCAACACCCATTATTCAAAATCAATACACAAAGAAATAAAAACTTGGGTTGCCTCCCAAGAAGCGCCTTAGTTAAGGTCGTGGAACGACGCAAGTACCCACTCAAACTTCATTCTTGGGGTTTTCTATAGTATCACTAGGCAACTCCCCTTGTTGTCCTTGGTTAAGATGTGAAGAAATCTGACCCATTTGGGTCTCCGACTGCTTTATAGAGACGGAATGAGAGGTCACCGTCTGGTTAAGGGTCGATATGTCTTCCTTCATTTCCTTCAAAACTTTATCGGACCCTTCAATCTTGTTGAGAATACGTGACAGCATATCCTCAGTTCGGCCACCCTCAGAATCCTTGGGCTTTTGATGCTCGTGGGGAGGAACATACCTATCATTCTCCCTTTCTCTTTCCTTCCAGGTGGCGTTACGATCGCACCACTCTCTATCACAACTCTCATCTCTGTTCGAACCTTGGTTTCCACCCAATCTAGGGTAGTTAGCACAATAACCTCCTCCTTGGTTGGCTAGGAAGTTTACTTTCTCATTGTACAACGCCTTAAACTTGGCCTCATCGGGGTTTACACAACCAACACCCACAGCATTGACACTCGTAGCACCAGCACCCATGACATTTTTCGCTAAAATGTCTAGCTGGGTCATCATCGTTTCCATGTTTTGGTCCCTCTCTTGATCTTTCTCAAGCTGCTCATTTGCCAATTTAAAAGTGAGAGGCGAAACCTGATCTTCGCGAGTGTACCACGCCCTGTTTATCTTGGTCATGCCATCAAGGTGTTGGACTGCTATTACATAAGGTTGTTGCATTAAACCTCCCAGAGAAAGTTGATCAGCCACTCCTTTGTTCACCAAATCAAGGCTTCTATAAAAGAACTGCAGCAGAACATTATCGGGCAATCCATGAGTTGGGCATTGCAACACCAACTTCTTAAACCTTAGCCAAGTCTCATGGATTGGCTCACCCTACAAACATTTGAAGCTTTGAATACTCTCCCGAAGAGTCATCATTTTTGAAAGAGGGGAAAATCGCACTTGGAATGCAGTGATAAGCGTTTCCCACGAAGTGATAGAATCTCTTGGCAACTCAGCCAACCACTTGCATGCTTCTCCCATTAGAGAAAATGGGAACAATCTCAACCAGACCGACTCTTGAGATATGTTCTTAAAGGAGAACGGTCCACAAACAGCAACAAAGTTCCTTATATGCTCATGGGGATCGTCATGAGCCAACCCACCAAACAAACCCTTCAACTGTAAGAGCTGCAACATGGTGCTTGTAATATGGAACACATCGTTCCCTTAGGCTGGAGGAAAACAAATGGCATCAACTCCACCAACTAGATTTGGGTCATTAACATTCGGTTCATTGACATCATTGAAATTTCCAATGTCATCTTTATGGCCCACTTGGCTACCATTGCTTCTGTAGACACTCATTTGCTCTGTTTTAAGAAACACCACAAAACAAAAACTAAAAGTAAGTAGATTCAACTATGACTACCAAGAATACAATTCAACTTCACCAAAAGAATTTCAAACAACACCACTCCCCGGCAGCGGTGCAAATTTGATTTGACGTTCCAAGCACACCTCCTCCAATTCTAGGTGTTCAACAATCGTAAATCAATATAAAACCCAACTAAATGAGTTGGGGTCAAATTCCACATGGAGCGGTATGTGTTTCAGATTCAATTGGGAAGTATAAACGCAATCAAGTCAGTCATAGGAATAAAAATTATCAAATAAAGACATCATTCAAATTAAGGGGTGACACGAATGTCAAATGGGGGTTTTGGTTTCGATTATCAACTACAAACAACAGTCACAACAATACGAATTAACAATAATGAGACAAATTCTGGGGATGTGATCGATTATAGGCTAATATAGACATATGGGTAATTGCAACTATTAGAAAATAGCTAAATATTAGTGAGTAGACTAGGCTATAGGGGAGGTAAATTTTTTCTCAAACAATTCACCCCGAATCAAGTGATTTCTCTCGAACATCAACAAGCATGCAAAATAAGAGCAGCCCACACCTTAATCCATTCACTCTCGAGAGAGTTGAATGTGTGGGATTGGGTTTAGGATTCACTCTCTCGAGCTGAACCCAGGTCAACCCAATACCCACAAACCATCAATCAATAATTTTAGTTCTAAAACCTCTCTCTCGAGCAAGCAAAGAACACACACATAGAACTGGATTTGCAACTACAATTCCTAAGTTAAACCACAATTAATGAATGAACTCATATTTAAATAGTATTTAAACTAACAATTAGCCATACCCATAAGCTGAATCAACCCATAATCACATAATCACACCCCAAGAATTGTGATTTTAGCAAGATATCATAAAAAGGTAAAAATCGTTACCAAATTGATTCTCCATCAACTGGTAAGAGTGATTTCATCATTACAATGCTCCAATTTGATGAACCTCAATGACCCACTTCAATTTTCTCAAAAGTGAATTTCTTCAGTCTTTCAAAGCTAATGAAACACTAGAGAAAACTGTCTCCAGATACTCAAAACTTAACAATAAAATGTTCTAAAGATTATTTGATACCAAACTAAAATGTTCAAAAATGTATTTATAGTCGCCAAAAATATGTTGCGAAGAGCCAATCGGCGAAGTAAGTCGGGCTCGCCGAACCACTCGGTGAACCGCCCTTTGGTCTCTTCCATTGCCCTTTTGCCTTGGTACTTAGCATCCTCAAGGTCTGCGACTTTGGGCGATCTACCTTGGCTTTGCGGAATCACTCAGCGATACGCCGACTTTTCCTTTTCATCGCTAACTTGGTTCTTTCCATCGGGGCTTGGCACACTAGAATTTTAGGCGGTCTGATGCGCCACTCGGCGACACGCCGAGTGCTCTTTCCGATCCTCAGGCTCGCCCTTCTTCGTTTCTTCAGCTTGTTTTGTTCCTTCTTGCCTTTTAGTGTCCTTGCTTTGTTCCTCAATCCATATTCCTAAAAATCAAGGATTTAACATTAGTTATTGGGACAAATTAAGCATTTGAGTACACTAAATCTATATAAACAAAGCCCTAAATGAGTCCAAATCTCAGACTCTTCAGGTACCTAGATGGGAATGGAATGAGCGGACTTAGTCATCCATCTCACTTTTACCCATATCGAGTCATGTTGCCACCGAGTACGTGGCAAGCCTACAATAAAATGCATGTTCACATCTTCCCACTTCCAAGTAGGAATAGAAATATCTTGTGACAAGCCTCCCGACCTTTGGTGCTCAACCTTCACTTGTTGACAATTAGGACATTTGGCCAAAAATTTCGCGATGACTTTCTTAATCCCATTCCACCAATAGACTTTCGGTAGATCAGGTACATCTTAGTGGCTCCTGGGTGAATAGAATATCGAGAACTATGGGCTTCTTCTAGAATTTGCTCTCTCAAGCAGTCAACATTTGGAACACTGTCACGACCCAAGGCTACGCCCTAGATGTGACACGGCATACTCGACCCCGAAAGGGTCTCATATAAGACTCATAGCATTCTTGAACATAAGAACATAGAAAAATAGAGAGGAATTAAAACTTTCCTTCACAATTGAATAAATTTTCATTAAAAAGCAAGCGGAAGACTTTCTACACTTTGTCTCAAACCATCTAATACTTTGAATACAACATTGGGACTTAACTCATACAAAAAGTTTATCATAAACTAAAAGACATAAAGGGAACATAGTGGATTTTGTCCTCGAAACTATGAGGACTCACCAAGTCTTCATCTCCAAGCTCCTTAGAAACCTATTCTTCAAGCATAGAACACCAATATCTCCAAACCCTACACTTTGGTAAAAATGGAGAAATGTGGGTTAGCACAATTAAGTACTAAGTATGGAAACCATGCAAAAACCATGCTTAAAACGGACATTTATTTGAAAGTCATGCTTTTATGCCATTTTGGTAAAACTTCATGAAATGAACATAAGAGTCATAATATTCAAACACAATCAACATACAAGTCATTTCCCACATTCAAGACATAATCATCATATAAACTTTGACCTTCACATTAAGCCTTCACTCCAAGTAACCCTCATGTTATACCTAGTGCAATGTATGGATAGCGTCCCATACCACCATCCACACCAAGGTACCACATTAAAGTCACCAAAAGTGAATTTACTATTCAAACTTTTAATCTTCATACAATACTCATACATAAGAGACATAAACATTACCTAAGCCATATCATCACATAAGGACCATCATCTAAGGCAACCCTAAGTCATACTTGTGCAATGTATGAGTAGCATCCCATACTACTACTCACACTAAATACTCATTTGAAGTCACCATAGACAAGGCACATTCATACTCACTACATCAAGACAAGGAAGTAACTCATAAAACAATCCAAGTATAGCATGCATCATTACATTTAAGTATATAAGTCAACATTCTTCATTAGCTTCATTTAGAGTACCTTCATTCATTAGACATTATATCATCATTATCATTAACTTTATCATAAGAGTACATTCATACATTAGCCATTAAGACTTAGAGAACTCCCTATGACCCTCTCAAAACCTACTAGTGCAATGCATGGATAGCATCTCATACTACCACCCACACTTCATAGAACTCATGAACAAACTATAATGCACATCTCACATGATGGGAATAGGCATTAACCAACATAGACCATGAGAGTTAAATCATGGGATCCGATGTCGTATGGCCCCACACCGTAAAAAGGTGTTCTACTTGCCTAAGGTAGAACTAGTAACATTTTAGCTTGAATGAAATCCACTAGCTAATATCCTCTGTGGGCACATAGTAACATTACATAAGGTTCATCATTTCACACATGAAAGGGACACTAACATTAGGTCTACCGTTTCAAGGTTTTACCATTTCATTAGTTTCTAGACTCCTCATAAAGGGCCACCACCATTAGGTCTACCGATCCAAGGCTTAGCCTAGAGTACTTTATCATTCATTCATTCATGAAAGGCTACCAACATTAGGTCTACCAATTAAAGACATTAAGATATTGAGTCAAGATACATTCATTATGCAAGAAGAGGATGCCTAAGCCTACCAATTCAAGATATCAAAATCACATTTACATTCATTTATACAAGAATAGGATGCATAGCCTACCAATTCAAGATATACAATTCATAGAAGAAAACCCTTCACATTCCATCATCATCATTCATGTGTGTCAATTGAGAATATGCTTTCAATCAATAACACAATTACATTCTAATCATGATCATTATATATTCATTGAAATCACACACATATACTTTACATCATGATCATACATAGATCTTCATATATAGAGGTACAAGGAAGATATCCATCAATTCAATACCACAATATACATAGTAAGTAAACACCTCCACCTTTCAAGTGGATCAATAGATCAAGCACAATTCTACTTCAACATGTAATTTAGTCATAACTTGCCCTTCAAGGCCATGAATCTCAAATCACCAACATACAAACAATTTACTACAATTAAGGCATAGATAATGATACAATTCTATAACCCAAAGCAATTTAGACATATTCCATTCATTAGCTTTCATAATCATCAAACCCATTTCATAAAGGCACAATTTAGGAATTGAGAGAATTCATGGGTTCATAGAGTATTTTCATCATAAATCACCAATTAAACACTAATACAATCATAATATGTCATTAATAACCATTTGAAAATGTTTGGTGAAAGAACCCATGAGATTGAGTAAAACCCTGGGTTTTTCATAACTTGAAATCACCTTTGAATTGGCTCCTTCAATGAAAAGTTAGACAAGGATGAAGACTACCATACCTTGCTATTGATTCCCCACGAAATTTGAAGAAACACCTTGAATCCACAAACCCTAGCTTCAATGGCTCCCTTCTTCTTCCTTGAGTTAGAGAGAGAATTTTTTGGTTGTATTTTCTTTTTTTCTCATAGTACTTTATTTGCCAGTCTATATTTGTTACAGTTGCAAACCTGAAGTCAAATTCTGAAAATTTTAACTTCTAAGCTTTGCATAGCTATCTCGTAAGAAGACATATAAATTTCACCTTCAAGCTACTTAAAATATAACTAAGTCGTTGTGAAAAAATAATTGCCAATAATCGAAATGTGACTCACCTTAAGTTGTAAACAGTTGCGGGTACTCCTTCCTCATTTCCTCTTCCGCTTCCCAAGTCATTTTCCCGACATTGTTATTTCTCCATAACACTTTCACAGAAGCTACATCTTTATTTCGAAGCTTTCTTACTTACCGATCTAAAATCGCTATTGGTACTTCTGCATAAGATAAATCCTCAGCGATACAAATATTTTCAATGGGCATAATACGTGAAGGATCTCCAATGCACTTCCTCAACATAGAAACATGAAATACAGGATGAACTGCTTCCAATTCTAAAGGCAAATCAAGCTCGTATGCCACCATACCGATCTTCCAAATAATCTTATACGGTCCAACATACCTAGGACTGAGCTTCCCTTTCTTTCTGAATCGCATGATGCCATTCATAGGCGTTACTTTCAAGATGACCCAATCTTCTACCTCAAACTCTAAGTTCCGTCGGCGAACATCTGCATAAGACTTCTGTCGACACTGTGTTGTATGAAGCCGATCTCTAATAATTTTAACCTTTTCAATCGCTTGTTGGACTAGATTGAGACCTAGCAAATCTGCTTCCCCGAGCTCAAACCAACCGATTGGGGACCTACACTTCCGCCCGTAAAGTGCTTCGTAAGGGGCCATCTGAATACTAGCTTAAAAGATGTTATTATAAGCGAACTCGATAAGAGGTAGATGTTGATCCCAACTTCCTTTAAAATCTAACACAGAAGCACGTAACATATCCTCAACCGTCTGAATAGTACGTTCTGCCTATCCATCAGTTTGTGGATGAAAAGCGGTGCTAAGATTTACCTGAGTGCCTAGACCTTCCTGAAATGATCTCCAAAAATGTGTTGTAAATTGAGCTCCTCGATCTGAGATAATAGATAATGGAACTCCGTGAAGGCGAACAATCTCCTGAATGTAAAGCCTAGCATAATCTTCAGCTGAATATGTCGTCCTAACTAGCAAGAAATGAGCAGATTTTGTCAGCCTATCGATAATTACCCAAATAGAATCAAACCTTCATGGAGTGCGAGGCAAACCAGTGATGAAGTCCATATTTATCATATCCCATTTCCATAACGGAAGCTCAATATACTGGGTTAGGCCTCCAGGCCTCTGATGTTCTGCTTTAACTTGTTGACAGTTAGGACATTCAGCTACCATCTCCGCAATATCTTTTTTCATTCCATTCCACCAATAGATCTATCGAAGGTCCTGATACATCTTCGTCACTCCAGGGTGAGATGCATATCTAGAATAATGGGCCTCTGAAAGAATATTTGTATGGAGCTTCCCAACTGCCGGTACACATAAGCGACCCTGGTATCTAAGGACTCCATCTCCAGTTAGCTCAAATAAGGGGTGTTGCTACTGTGGAATCTTTTCCCTCAATTTCCTAAGCTTAGGATCTTCATGTTGCCGCCTTTTCACTTCAGTCACAAAGAAAGATTCTGCCATATTCTTAACGACAACATCTCCGCCTCCTGAATCTACCAAGCGTACTTGCAAATTACCTAGCTGGCATATGTCTTTTGTTATTCCAGCCTTATCAGCTTCAACATGACTTAGACTACCCATGGACTTCCGGCTGAGCGCATCAGCAACAACATTAGCTTTACCGGGATGATATAAAATGTCAGCATTGTAGTCCTTTAATAATTCTAGCCATCTCCTTTGTCGTAGGTTCAACTACCTCTACTTAAGTAAATACTGAATGCTCTAGTGATCGGTGAACACATCTATATGAACCCCGTATAGATAATGTCACTAAATTTTTAGGCAAAGACAACTGCAGCCAACTCAAGATTGTGTGTAGGATAATTCTGCTCATGCTTCCACAATTGTCTAGAGGTGTATGCAATAACCTTACCATGCTGCATAAGAACACAACCTAGGCCAATTCTTGAGGCATCACAATAAACAACATAGCCCTCATTACCATCTGGAAGAGTTAGGACAGGTGCAGTGGTAAGCCTTTTTTTTAGTTCATGAAAGCTCTACTCGCATGCCTCGGTCCACTGAAACTTCATTGCCTTATGTGTCAATTTTGTCAATGGTGCAGAAATAGAAGAGAATCCCTCCACAAACCTTCGGTAATACCCCGCCAAGCCTAAAAAGTTGTGAACCTCCGTCGTATTCAAAGGCTTCGGCCAAGTCATCACTGCTTCAATCTTTTGTCAATCAACCTTAATACCCTCACTTGTAATAACATGACCAAGAAAAGCTACTGAGGTAAGCCAAAAATCACATTTAGAGAATTTAGCATATAACCTGCAATCTTGGAGAGTCTGCAATACAGCTCGCAAGTGGTCTGCATGCTCCGTGAATATATAAGAATATCATCAATAAACACAATCACAAATTCATCCAAGAATGGTTTGAAGACCCGATTCATAAGATCCATAAAAGTTGTTGGGGCATTTGTAAGCCCAAAAGACATGACAAGGAACTCAAAATGGCCATACCTCGTCTTAAATGTTGTTTTTGGGATATCAACTTCCCTGACTCGCAACTGATCGTAACCAGACCGCAAGTCAATCTTGGAAAAGCATTTGGCACCTTGTAACTGATCGAATAAGTCATCAATCCGTGGAAGAGGATATTTATTCTTTATAGTGACTTTATTTAGTTGTCTATAGTCAATACACATCCGTAAGGATCCATCTTTATTTTGAACAAAGAGCACTGGGCCACCCCATGGGGAAGTACTTGGCCTGATAAAGCCTTTATCGAGCAAGTCCTTCAGTTGTTCCTTCAATTCTCTTAGTTCTGTAGGTGCCATTCTATAGGGAGAAATCGATATAGGTTGCATATTAGGAAGCAAGTCTATAGCGATATCAATTTCCCTTTCTTGGGGAATTCCTAGAAGATCATCAAGGAATAGCATTGGAAATTCATTCACGATAGGAATTGACTGAAAAGTCATGGGCTCCTTATCAATATTCTGTACATGAACCATATGGTATATGCAACCTTTAGCAATCAACTTCCAAACCCTAAGGTATGAAATAAACTTACCCTTAGGTGTGGCTGCATTACCCTTCCACTCAAGGACTGGCTCACCTGGAAAGTAAAATCGGACTATCTTTGCACGACAATCAATATTAGCATAGCAAGTTGCCAACCAATCCATACCCATGATAACATCAAAATCTAGCATAATCGACTCAACTAAATCAACAGAGGTTGGACGATCATTAATTAATATCGTACAACCCCGATAGACACGACTAGCTAAAATGGAATCGCCAACCGGTGTAGACACCTCAACTGGTTATGGCAACAACTCAGATTTCATGTCAATCTTACTAGCAATAAATGGAGAGATATATGAAAATGTAGATACAGGGTTTATCAATGCGTAAACAACTTGAGAAGATATCCTCAATATACCTGTAACAACATCAGGAGATGCCTCTGAATCCTGTCGTCCTGTGAGTGCATAAAAGTGATTCTAACCACCGCTCGAACCTGTATCTCCTTCACCTCTCCCTCTACCATGACCTGAGTAGACTGTGGTCCTGGTCATGGGGCACGAACTGAGGGTGAAGATGTTGTTGTGGATCCTGAAGGCTGAGCTAGATCACCTCTGCTCAACCTTGGGCACCGACTAATAAAATGTCATGTCTCCCCACAATGATAACATGCACCTGAACCCTATCTACACTACCCAGTGTGCGGCTTACCGCACTGTGTACAATGAGGAGTGGGATACCTTACCTGTACGGAACGATCCTGTCGATGACCTTCAGGCTGGCCTGAGCTCTAACCTGGTCCTGACTGACTATAACGATCAAACCACGATCCCTGCACCTGTGGTGAGACATTACCCGCTGGCCGAGGTGGATATCGATGGAAAGAGGGCCTAAAATCACCATGTGGCTCTCTATAAGACCCCATAGTACGGGCCCTCTTACTCTTCTCCCTATCCCTGCGGGTATCACGAATCCGTTTAGAAAGGTCCTCTGTAGTCTGAGCGAAAGCCTGTATGCGGGAAATATCTGCATCATCTGATAGGGATGCTACCCTACAATCTCTTATCAAATGATCTGCCAAACCATCAGCATAATGATGAACTCTGGCTCTCATGGTACCTACAATATCTTATGCATATCTTGCCAAAGAATTAAACCTATGGCTATAATCCCTCACACTCATAGTTCCTTGCTTCAGATTGATAAACTAGTCAAGACGGGCCTCTCAAACTTCCCGTGGAAAATAGTGGGCAAGGAAGGCCTCAGAGAAGTCCTCCCACTCTGCTGGTGGAGCACCAGGTCCTCTAGATCTCTCCCATGCCTCATACCAAATGATGGCTACATCATGTAGCCGAAAAGAAGCCAACTCCACAGCCTCTGTGACGGAGGCATGCATCACCCACAATACTCTATATATGTGGTCTATAAAGTCTTGGGGATCCTCAGTAAGACTAGATCTTGTAAATAATGGAAGGGCCAAATAAAGAAACTCTCGTACCTTCGAACTTTCTTACCGGTCTCTCTGAATATCTACTCCTGACTCCAGTTGTTGCTCATGAATAGAAACCATTCTAGTCAGCAACTGAACTGCCTCTCTCATCCCCTGCTGCCCAGAGATCTCTGGTGGAGAAACAATAGGTACTGGAGGTCCTGTGTCCGTAGCTTCCTCAGGTACCAATGGAACTGGTGAGGCTGGGGGTACTGCATCTCCTCGGGCTTCAATAGGTGTTGGGGAGGCTGGTACTAGGGGTACTGGAGATCCACCATGTGCCTCCGAGGGAAATCTATCTCTTTGACCTGGTGGGGAACGGCTAGTACCTTCCCTTGGATCCATACCTATCTCTCGATCTGCCATATCCGGAACGAGCATAGCCCGTTAGATAAGAAACATAAAGCACGACTTAGATTTCAAATGTTCTTATACTTTTGCGCTATAGCACGATCTATCAGTTTAATGAAATGTAACCATTCCTAAATGCACTGTAGCCTCTTGATTATAAGTGTGGTGCACAACACACCCATAAACAAGACTCTATTAGACACGGCTTGTGGACCCCCCTAGGATACGACCTGCTATGATACCAAGTTTGTCACGCCCCGAAATAGGGGGCGTAATTGGCACTCGATACCCTAATACATCGAGTTACCCACTGAAACATACTAGCTAAACCAAACTTGTGAGGCAAAAATATTGGGCAGCATAACCTCTAAAAAGTGAAACCTGGACCCAGAGGTCATGATCTGAAAGAGAATAACCATACAAACAATGGTAGACAAACTGGAAAAAAAAAGATGTATTATCTAGCCGACGAGACCACAACTGAAAACATACATACTTACACACACACCTATATTTACATGCCAAGACTATTGGCTGGAGGTTAAAACATACAAAAAGAAAACCCAGAATATTGTGTCCACAATAGCCTCTATGAGTGACATAAGCACTGTTGGGACAAGGCCCCGACTATACCCAATTTGTACAACAAAAGTAAACATCCTCTAATAGCCCCAGGATAAGATGGAGCTTACCAACTCACAGCTAAACCTGAATCCTAGCGTGTGGGTCGATTAGAGTCCCTGCCTATATCTTCTCACACAAAACAAAATGCAGCATCCCCAGGCAAAATGACGTCAGTACGAATAAAAATGTACTGGTATATAAAGTGAAAAGTAAAATCATAAACATTTACTGTAAAAGGGAAATAGAGATACCACCTGAAACTGAAACCCAAATAATCTCCATGGCTGACTTTTAGCCCCCTACTACTTAAATATGCATGGTATGCTCGTATAATCGTATGTCGTGATACATATATATATATAGATGCAAATTCATGACATACCCAACCAAATGCTAGCAATGGTGGTGCTTTCCGGTAGCGAACCGACATCATATTCACCCACTTGTGGCCATCTGTGTCTCATACGTATAAATATAGGCAATAGGCCCCATACCTCCCGATTATAGCTCGAGAGTAGAATGCATAGCATGTCATGTCATGGATTTATAACACCTATGAGTTACTGTTGTCATGTTGCCAATCTTGGCCCATTTGTAGTCTTGTTCTCATAACCCCATTATAACTTTCGTATAACATATAACAATCTCATGGAACTTGATATGTTCTTCCAAATAAGCTTGAAAAGTTAACTCGAATTTTAGAAGGATAACCTAACCTTGTTGATATTGATAACAAGTTTAAGGTGACTTACTTGGTTCCTAGATAATTTATAAAAGAAATATTTCAAAAACCAAGTGTTCTAATAGTTTACATTTAAATTATATTTGAGAGTTTTGAAGGTCGTGAG